>CM076584.1:1173381038-1173558178 GCA_034641835.2 Pinus albicaulis | reverse complement strand
CATAAGCTCCAAGGAAATCTTGAGCAAGGCCCTTGAAATAACTAGAGTTTTTGTCTGAGTATTGCTAGATATCAGACTTGTATTCGGGACCAGGTGAGTAGTTGACGAGAATTTTGTATCTGGGCCAGATAAATTGCAGGCTTAGTGGATGTATCCAGGAGTCCAAGCATCCAGGTAGTTTACATTCATACATATTGCGGAGAGCATAAATTTTGGAAGTAACCCAGATAACTTGTTCGGAAGCAACTAGGAAGGTCAAATATGAGGTGTGACTTGTTTGAGTATTCGAAGGCCTGGAGCCAGATTTTCTTTCCAAACAAATTTCATGTGAAATATAGAGTGGGGCCCACTTAGTGATTATTTGGTGCAAGGTTGGATTACTTTGCAAATGAATGATGTATCCATAATCTAGGACATCCAGAGGTTGAGGGCATGGCACAACTTCATGGAGCCCTAGATGTGGGCCAGGGCCAGATTCTTTGAATGCAAGTTGGAGATCTAGAGGTTTGGGGGTTCAGGATGGATGCCACATGGGAATTTTAGTGCACATGCAAATTTCCCTTGGGATCGTATATAATGCAAAAGTGTGGCAAAACACAAAGAGGTCGGGCCCTATGGGACCTGCTAGTGTGGATTAAGTGGCAAGTGCCACGAATGTGTGACCATGGCTACGTGGACGTCATGTAGTTGTCGTGAATGACATGGAAAGGTCATGTGTGTTGATTTTTGTAGCATCCAGAAGTGTTCCAAGTCTCAAAATTTGTAGGGAGGCTTGAACAAAAACATTCCAGAGAACCTAGAAATAGTTTGTGGAAATTCCACTCGGTTCATGACTTATTAAAATAATTAATTATTTTAATGAAGAACCTAAGTCTAAACTTAGGGAAATGAAATAATTAAAGGGTATTAATAATTCAGAGTGTGAATCTTATAAAAAACATGGATCAAGTCAAGTTTTAATCTTAACCATTGATTAATCTTTTAATTTGGGTCATTGGTTCTCTAATAGGAAGATTATAAAAGAAGGCTTGAGGGTCATTTGGAAAATAAGTTGGGCATACACTCAGTACCCAAAGGACATCGATTCTGAAGTGAGCGAATTCAATTTCGGTGGGAGAGTTGTAGGGCAAGCAGTTTTCAGAAACAGAAGGAAGAGGGAGTCAGCAGTGATTGAGATCAGGGACGGAGGCCAGCAGTGGGCCACTAGAGGCAGATTTAGGCTGCAGCATAGAGAACCCACGTAGTTTCCATGCAGACTCATGCAGTCCAGCACTAGGACTGCGCCGTGAATCATGCAGACAGACACATGATCTAAGAAGGGCTGATTAAGGTGTCAAAGAATTGTCTGAGGAAGCCAGAAATTCAGTCTCAGGTGTTTCAAATTCTATCTGCCATTATATTTCCCTGTAAAGATATCATTTACTGAATAATTAATAAAACTCTCATCTGTTGCACTAGTTTTCCCGCATTGGTTTTTCTAGGGACAATTATCCAAAAATAATTATGTACATGTGATTGATTCTTATGCTTATGTTCCCTACTGTTTTATTTCTTTGCAGATATATTTGTGAGTGGTATTTATTTCAATATTTGCTATAATATTTATAAATAATAACTTATTGAAATAATAAGTAGGAGAGATAAATCTATCACTGCAAATGTATAGTTTTTAGTTCGAAAATTTCACATGGTATCAGAGCCAAAGATGAATATCAGGAAGGGGGAATAAACCAGTGAACAGAAATCTACTGTTGCAGCAACAACGCAGTTCTCCAGGAAGGGGAAGAAGCATGAAAGAACAGATGGATCATGATGTCTCTGTATTGGCATCCATAATTGAGGAAAATTTTTATTGTGTATCGAGCGCTGCTTCTTTTGATGTCTGTTATTTTGACAGTGGAGCCTTTGCTCACATGACTGGAGTACGAGACTCTTTTTCCGACTACCAAGAAGAGCAAATGAATTTCAAAATAACCATGGGTAATAAATCAAAATGCACTCCTGTTGGGAGAGGTACCATAGTTTTTCAAACCGAGGAGAGAAATAGAATCTGGGCCACTAATGTGATACATGTGCTGGGTTTGGGGATGAACTTGCTCTCAGTATCTCAGCTTCAAAACCGAGGTTATGACATCTACTTTATTGGAAATAGAGTCTACGTCAATCACCCTAGTTAGAAGAAGAAGGCACAGATTGGGGTAAGAAGTAACAAACTGTACAGGCTACAATTTGACTCTCTAATGGCACTGGTTGGCAACACAGATGAAATATAATTGAATGAGATATGGCATGGAAGAATGGGGAATTTTCAACATGGGGCGTTGAGAACTCTCCAGAAGAATGTCACAAATGTTCCAAAACTAAGCACTAAATGAGATGATGTATGCAAGGGGTGTGTATTAGGAAAATATGCCAAGAAAACATTTTAGAGAAGCAACAATCGGGCCAAGGGTGTATTGGACCTGATACGCTCAGATATCTATGGACCAATTTCCACTAGAGCTCTTAGCGGTGCCGAATGTTTCTTCACCTTAATTTATGACTATTCCAGGAAAACCTGGATCTACTTCTTGAAGACCAAGGATGAAGTCTTCAGTCGGTTCAAAGAGTTTAAGGCTATGGTATAAAACCTGACAAGGAAGCATATCAAGGTGTTGTGATCTAGAAAATGGAGGTGAATACATAGACAAAGATTCACTGGGTTCTACGTAAGGGAAGGCATCAAAAGAGAGTGGACAACTCCATACAATCCGAAGCATAATGGTGTGGCAGAAAGGAAGAACCAGACTATTGTTGAAGAAACAAGAGCCATGTTGTATGAACAAGACATGCATAAATTCTTGTGGGTTGAAGTGTGTAATACAGTTGTCTACATTCAGAACAGGACTCCTCACGCTGCACTGGGAAAGATCATGCCAAAAAATTAATTCACTAGCAGTAAGCCTGAATTGAGTCACTTTAGGATCTCCGACAGTACATCTTACTGTCATGTGCCCAGTGAGAAGAGGAAGAAGTTGGAGATGACTACCTAAAAAGGGTATCTAGTAGGATACAATGAGAATGAAAAGGCATATCGCATCTACATTCCTACGGGTAGGAAAGTCGTGGTGCAAAGGGATGTGAAGTTCATGGAGGAGAAGGCCTTCAAAAGATCCTGTGAGTGGCCTTCTGCTACATAGTCTGAGAAAGAGCCTCTGGTTCAGCCCCAACAACCAACAACAGAAAATTCAGTTGCCTCTCCAAGGCATAGGGATCCAAGGGATGTGTCTCTTGAGGATTTACAAGGGGGAGAGCTGGTAGATCCACCCATTACCAGTGGGAGAAGGAGCAAGGAACTTTGACAGATTTTGAAGGATGCAGAGGACTTTGTCGGAGCCCCTCGAAATGAGAAGAGACAATGTAAGCAGTCTGAGAGGTATCAAGCCTTGGTTTCTCAATTCGGAGAACCTTCTAGTTTTCGGGAAGCAGCTCAACACCAGGTGTGGGTTGATGCAGTGGTGGAAGAGTACAGTTCCATCATGACGAGTGATGTCTGGGAAGTGGTCCCCAGACCTCTGGAGAGATCAGTTGTAGGATCCAGGTGGATCTACAAAATCAAGTATGTTGCAGACGACAACGTCGAGAAATTTAAAGCCATGTTTGTGGCTAAGGGGTATGCTCAGAAGGAAGGAATTGACTATGAAGAAACCTTTGCCCTAGTAGCCAGGCACACCTCTATCAGGTTCGTGATATCCCTTGTTGCGCATATGGGATGGAAAATTCACCGGATGGAAGTCAATATGACATTCTAGAATGGGGTGATAGAGGAAGAGGTGTATATAGAACAACTAGAGGGATTTGAGACACATGATCAAAAGAATCATGTGTTCAGATTGAAGAAAGCGTTATATGGACTGAAGCAAGCTCCTAGAGCCCATTATGGTTGAATTGACGACTACCTGCAGAAGATGGGATTCGTTAAGAGTGACACATATCCCAAAATCTACTATCTGAGAGTAGGGAGTGGGCCTTTGATACTGGTTTTGTATGTAGATGATATGTTCTTAACATGATCATCAAGGCTCATCACAGACTGCAAGAAGAATTTGGCTGAAGAATTTGACATGAAGGATCTAGGATGGATGCACTATTTTCTGAGGTTGGAGGTTTGGAAGCATAACAGGGAGATCTTCCTTGGTCAAGGGAGATACACTATAGATATTCTGAAGAGATTTCAGATGGAGGATTGTAGACGCATGACAACTCCAATGATCACCAAAAGGAAGAAAATCAACACGTCCGAAGACGATGAGGCTAATCCTATGTTATATAGGAAGCTCATATGGTCATTGATGTATCTGGCAAATACAAGGCCAAACATATGTTATGCTGTAAATACCCTCAGTCAGTTCATGGTGGAACCGAAGAGGGCACATTGGGCGGTATCCAAGCATGTTCTCAAGTACCTTCAAGGAACAATCAAGCTTGGATTGAAGTACACCCGTATTAATGATGTCAGGTTGAGTGGTTTCACCGACACAGATTGGGTTGGAAGTTCAGTTGATTGGAAGAGTACCAGTGGCTATTGTTTTAGTTTACGATTAGGAATGACTTCCTGGTGTAGTAAGAAACAGAATTCTGTAGCACCGAGTTTAGCAGAAGCAGATTATATGGTAGCCAACACAGCTTCGTGTGTAGCCATATGGCTTTGAAAACTATTAGTGAACCTACTCAAGGAGAAAATGGAAGCGACCAACATCTTATGCGATAATTAGAGATGCATCAAGCTCTCTGAAAAACCTGTGTTTCATGATAGGTCGAGACATATTGACATCGGGTGTCACTTCATCAGGGACTGTGTAAAACGTGGAGCTGTTAAGTTACAGTACACTCCAACAGGAGAATAGGTGGAAAATATCCTGATGAAGGCTCTAGGGAAGACAAAGTTTGTCTAATTCAGAGAGAATATGGGGATGATGAAGAATTCCTTCCATTATCATGAATGGATAGACTCAATAATAAGAGGGAGCTATGGTATAGATGCAGAAGTGACAGTGATAGTGTCAAAGGTAGCAGTACATGAGACAACGACGCAACAGATGAGGGGCATCATCTAGAGATCAGCAACGCAGAGGGTGCTTCAAAAGCAGAGCAGCATGAAGTAGGCATATTGTTTGAACACCTTCCTCGCTAAGAGTGAGTGTTTATTTTTGTAGCATCCGCAAGTGTTCCATGTCTCAAACTTTGCAGGGAAGCTTGGACAACAACATTCCAAAGAACCGAGAAATAGTTTGTGGAAATTCCACTCGGTTCATGAATTATTAAAATAATTAATTATTTTAATAAAGAACCTAAGTCTAAACTTAGGTAAATGAAATAATTAAAGGATATTAATAAGTCAGAGTGTGAATATTCTAGAAAAGATGGATCAAGTCAAGTTTTAATCTTAACCATTGATTAATATTTTAATCTGGGTCGTTGGTTCTCGAACAAGAAGATTATAAACGAAGGCTTGAGGGTCATTTGGAAAATAATTCGTGCATACACTCAGTACCCGAAGGAGATCAATTCTGAAGTGAGAGAATTCTATTTCAGTGGGAGAGTTGCAGGGCGAGGAGTTTGCAGAAGCAGAAGGAGGAGGGAGTTAGCAGTGATCGAGATCCAGGACAGAGGGCAACAATGGGCCACTGGAGGTAGCTTGAGGCTGCAGCACAGAGAATCCACGTAGTCTCCACATAGACTCACACAGTCTAGCGTTGGGACTGCGAAGTGAATCACGCAGACAGACACAGGAGCCATTAGGGGTTGATCAGGGTGTCAAATAATTGTCCGAGGAAGCCGGAAATTCAGTCTCAGGTGTTTCAGATTTTATCTGCCATTATATTTCCCTGTAAAGATATCATTTATTTAAGAATTAATAAAACCCTCATCTGCTGCACCAGTTTTCCCGCATTGGGTTTTTCCAGGGACAATTTTCCAAAAATAACTATGTACATGTGATTGATTATTATGCTTATGTTACCTACTGTTTTATTTCTCTACATATATATTTTTGAATGTTGTAGTAGTATTTATTTCGATATTTTCCAGAATATTTCTAAATAATAACATATTGAAATAATAAGTAGGAGAGATAAATCTATCACTACAATTGTATAGTTTTTAGTTTGAAAATTTCACAATGTGTGTGCCACATGGCATCATCTTTATGAGGTTTTAATTGGTAAATATATGAAAGGGAATAACTTTTAATTCGAGGATCAGATTGAGATAAATTTATATTGTCGGAAATATATTAATGAGCTGAGTGCGATGGTGTTGCCAAAGTTAATTTCGCAATATTTTTAAGAGAAGGAATTTGTAACACCATCTTCATAAAGAGACCATGGAAGCCATATTTGTTAACAGTAACACCTCATGTCAACTTGGGAAGTCCAAGGGGTGGGAGGGAGCGTTATAGTGTGGTATCAAAATCCCCTAGTTCAACAATGGGACTGAATAGGCCTAGGAGGATAAACATTTAAAGCTTTGTCACAAGGTGTGACATCAGAGAAAAATTTAAATATTAGACCCTTGGAAGAACAAAGTTGATTTCTGTTACAATGTGGAATACCAAAATCTGTGGTATTTAAAGGATGATTTTTGTTGTGTGCAAATGTGTGTTGTTTGTAGCATCTTGATTGATTCTTATGTGTTGTATGCATGTGTTGATATAAAAATTGTGAAATGATAGGATTGTAATATTATGATATGTTATATGTTTTCTAACCGGCATACTGATATGAGATTTGGTGTTTTAGATAGCCTCATATCAACATGCTTATGGAAAATGGGCCAAGGTGATGGGAAAATATATCTATTGTATTTTTGGTTGGCTAACAATTATGTGTGTGTAAAAACACATAAGAAGAAACCAAAGAACAAAAAATAATGTAAGGGGATGAGCGACAGAACGGTGGAGTACAACACTTATAGATCCCAAGACTGTAAGGAGAAAAATTTAGTGGGAGAGAGGAGAGAGGAAGGATCCCCTAACTGGATGGACACCCCTAGAATTTTGATGGTTGAGTTAAGAATTTGCAAGGTTGAAAATGAGAAGATTTTTAGAGCTTAATAAAAGCAATCAAAATTAAGTGAAATTATACTATAGAGTTTATTTGATTTGAAAATACATAAGCAACATGATCTATGTACTATCCACCTAGGAAAGTATAAGTATAGGTAGAGTCCATCGGGACTTGGAAAGCATGAAAAAATGACTGATGGTACAAACGGTAACAAATCTAAGAAGAGGAATAGGCAGGCAAGTGAAGACATTTAGAGAGAAGGACAAGAAATCATGAGTAATTGTCTAGTGTTGCAATTAAGAGACATTTCTAACAAAAAAGGAAAGAGAGAGATTTGATTTAAGATGAATTTAATAAGAAAAACCTCCTACATTTGATTTAGAGGTGAAGAAGGTCGAAGAAGCAGAAACATGGTCACTAGGAATGAAGAAGTACTTCAAAGTACATGATTACTTTGAGAATATGAAGGCAAGAGTAGCCATTTTCAACTTGAAAGGCAAGGCTAATATATAGTGGGAATACCTATGGAATGTCAAGAACATTAGAGAAAAGTAGTTGTCCTGGAGGATATTTGAGATATACTTATGGGAGAAGTACCTGTCTGAAAGTTATTATGACAACAAGGTCAAGGAATTTTATGATCACAAATTAGCGCAATTGATAGTTTATGAATATATAACCAGATTCTTGGAGTTGTTGAGGTATGTGTCTTACATAAAGGATGAGAAGGTAAATATCCATATGTATTTTAGAGAGTTTCCATAATAATTTAGGGATATAATAGAGTTTGATGAACCAAAACCATTGGAGGACACTATCCGAAAAATTAGGTACTAGCTATGAACAATATAGACATAAGATAGAGTCTCAAACTGATTAGAAATCAAGAGGCAAGTCCAACTTTAGAGGAATAGGGTGGAGAGTTACAAGACATCATCCATGAAGGAGGAATGTAAAGTTTGCCACTCCTGTCAAGGAAGAGTCTCAGTATAAATACACTGATACTGACAAAGGCTAATTCTCTAAGCCTACGGGAGAGGAAGCCGAGGGGTTCAGAAGAGAAACTATATAGTGTTGGACTTGTGGAGAAAATCATAGGAAGAGACACTGTCCTTAGTGATAGTGGAATTGTTTGAGGTTGTACAATGCGCAAGAAGAGGAGAAAACAAACAGTGTGGCTCAAAATGTGCCATGGATCTATGTTGTGCTAGACAACATGCAGGTTGATCACCAAGCATCAGTGATTGAGATGGATGGTATGGTCAATAACCAACCTATTTTGATTTTTATCTACCCAGGTTCTAATTTCAATTATGTCAGCTCAAAATTTTCAGAAAAGTGTGCACTACAAAAGATAGCCCATTAATATTCATGGTTAGTTCATCTAGTGATGGGAACTAAGAGGCGAGTTGAATATGTGGTGATATTGTTCCTAGTGAGAATAAAGGACATGGCTACATTAGTGGTTTTTAATCTGTTACCATTGGGTTATTATGACATGTTAGTTGGCATGGATTGCTTGGTGAGCCACAAAACTAAAATTGATTGTTACAACAAGTAGTTGGAATGTCGCAGTGACTAAGGGGAGAGAGTAATGCTACAGGGAATAAATAATCTCGTTACTATTTGGAAAATATCAACACTATAGATGAAGAGGTGTAGCTAAGAAGGGTGTGAATTGAAACTCATCCAGGAAACCATTGAATCAAAGGTTAACAAAGATAGGATGGAAGAGTATCCAATATTAAAACAGTTCAGTGATGTGTTTCATGAGGAAATTGCAGGATTTCCACCAAGAAGAGAAATAGATGTATTAATTGAATTACTACCAGGATTGACACCAATGTCAAAAACTTCATATCGCATGAGCACCGAAGTTGGAGGAACTAAAAATGCAATTAAAATAGATGTTATATAGGGGTTATATCCAACCCAATTTATCGCCTTAAGGAGCTCCAGTACTACTGGTAAAGAAAAAGGATGACACACTAAGACTATGCATTAACTCTAGATAATTAAATAAAGCCAAAATCAAGAACAAGTATCCTTTGCCTAGGATTAATGAATTTTTCGATCAGGTGAGAGGAGTTTCATTATTTGAAAATATATACTTGAGCTCTGGGTACCATCAAGTACGAATTAAGGATAAGGACATCCACAAGACAACTTTCAGGACTAAGTATGGGGATTATGAGTTCATGGTGTTGCCATCCAGACTCGCTAATGCTCCAAAAACGTTTATGTGTTTAATGAACAACGTGTTCACTCCATATTTGGAAAATTTTGTGTTGGTCTTTGTAGATAACATCTTGATTTATTCTAAAACCAAGGAAGAACATGAAGAACATTTGGAAGAAACTTTGCAATTTTTGAGAGAGCACAAACTCTATACTAAATTCAACAAATTTGATTTCTTCCAATCACAATTTTAGCATTTCAGACATATTGTTTCCAAGGAAGGAGTAGCAGTAAATCTTGAGAATATCCAAGCCATCATGGAGGGGCCTACTCCTCATATTATGGTAGAAGTCAGATCCTTTATGGGATTTGTTGGGTACTACCAAAGGTGTTGATATTTTGGGGTAGCATTGGGTGTGCTCTAGCTCTGAAACTTTGTGGAGGAGCTAAGAAACATGAGATATCCAAGACCCACAAATAATTTGGATAAATTTCATCCGGTGTAATAGTTATTCAAATAATTAAATTTTTTAATGGGGACCCTAAGTCTAACTTAGGGAAATTGAAAAATTAAAGTGAATTAAATTACACATGTGATTGAATGTTCTAAGTGACGTGGATCAAGATTTCTTTTAATCTCAGTCGTTGATAAGATATTAGATCACGACTGTTGGTTTGCCAATGAGTTATAAAGGAAGGTCTTGGGGTCAGTTGGAGGACACACACATTGCAAAGCATTGAAGCTAAGTCGAATTTCTAGGGCGAGGTTTGCTGAAGTTTGCAGTGCAATGAGGGGCAGAGATCAACAAGGAATGATATAATCTGAGGTTGAGAATACAACAACAGAGAGGCAACATCGTACTAGAGTAGCGCAGAGGCCATCAGGAGGGACGCAGTCCAGCCAAGCTGATGCAGAGGCCATGCAGAGGGTACAAAGTCATTTGGGTGATGCAGAGGCAACGCAGAGCCTTCCAGAGTGATGCAGGGCCGGATTGTGCTACGTAGAGGTTGCGTTGGGCCAGAGGGCTAATGAAGAGGCTTGAGAATATTGTGCTGAGGGTTTCTAGTGGGCCAGAAAGGGCTCGAATTCATAATTCCCCGCCAAGAGTTGGATCAGACATATTTTTTGTCTCCAAGGGATAAGGTACAAATGTCGTGTAAATTATCTGTAGGGAAGACTGTTTCTGGTGCCCAGATTGTTGTATTCAGATTCAAAATAATAATAAAACCCTCTAGCGCTGCTGCATCGGCTTTCCCGCAATGGGTTTTTCCAGGGAATTTGTCTGAAAAATTTATGTGTAATTTTGTCACGTGTGTGCGTTGTTCAGTAAATGATCTGTAAATGTGCAGACTGCAATTTGTATTTGCTTTAATGTTTTCTTGAATACTTCATATTAATAACCTGTTAATTAACCATACAAGTAGGCAAAGTAGATCAAGATATTGCAGTAGGGTTTCTGTTTTGAAACTTTCACATGGTGTCAAAGCATTACAAATCAAGTTGATCCACCAACAAAGCGACTGAAGATATTTGTTGCAGGAAGGGAATTTGAAGTAGCATAGATCCAGAATAAAGCATCGCAACACCAGAAGGGACACAGGCCCTGCAAGGGTGATGCAGAGTCAGTCTGCTCACATAGCTCTAGATAGGTGACGCAGAGCCAGTATGCTCACGCAGAGGCTGACACAGCACCAGGAGAGGGATGTTGAGCCAGTCTGCTCACGTAGAGGCTGGCGCAACACTAGGAGGGTGATGCAGTCTAAGTTAGGTAGTCATTGTGCAGTTTTCCGAGGCTAGAAGTGTTTGTTCTGATCTTCAAATTTTTTTGGTGTGGCATAGGTTTTGTCGGTGTAGAACAGTGCCTAAAAAAGGTGACAAAAGAGGGAGGAGAATAGTCACTCAACAGATTCTCTAGCCAATGAATTTGAGTTTGATAAAGAGGAGTGATCATAAAGGACTAATTCATTAGAATTGGTGAAGGATTTCCAGGAGGGAAATCACTTGTCAGAGGGAGAAAATTCTCTAGAGGGGTTCTTTTTCCAAGAAGCCCAGATCTAGTCTTTTGCTGAGCATAGCAACAACAGAAGGGAGAAGCATTTGTGATTCAAAAAGTTGGGCAGAGATGGCTTCTCATAGATTGAGAGATCAGGATAGGTTGGACGGTGTGTCCAACTTTGTTATCTGGAGGGCTATAATTCTAACAATCCTGGATGAGTATGGCACCAAGGACCATGCGGAAAATGTCCTAGTTGTGCCTACCGATGCAGATCCACTGAAGAAATTCAATGAGAATCATGTGTGGGCAAAGCGCTTGATCATGGATGGAGTTAAGGATCATGTGGTCCCACATATTGTCGGGAAGAACATGGAAAATGAGATGTGAACATCATTGGACACGATGTATCAGGGAAGCTTCGTCCAGAGGAAGATGCTTATGAAGAATTAGATGCAGTTGTTCCAGATGCAGAAGGGAGAGGAAATTGATCCCTTCCTCTTTCGACTTCAGACTATCCGGGACTAACTGATTGCCATGGGGTCAACTCTGGATGAAGGGCTCATGGTGAGGACTTCCTTGAATGTAGTCACTGACGAAAAATAAACATTGGTCCAAAGCATCTTGGGTAGAGCAACAATACCATCTTGGATGGACATGTGGGAAATCCTCTGTCACGAGGAAATCAAGAGAATAAACAAGAATCAATTGGAAAGGAATGATCTAATCCAAGGCCGAGAATACAAAAACAGAGAGGCAAACTCGTACCAGAGCAGTGCAGAGGCCAGCAGGAGGGACGCAGTCCAACTAAGTTGACACAGAGGCCACGTAGAGGGTGACACAAAGGCGGCGCAAAGCCTTCTAGAGTGACGCAGGGGTAGCCTGAGTTGCGCAGAGGTTGTGATGGGCTAGAGGGCTAATGCAGAGGTTGGAGAAGACTTCTCTGAGGGTTTCTAGTGGGCCAGAAAGGGATTTAATTAGTAATTCCCCTCAGAGGGTTGGATCATGCATATTTTCTGTCTCGAAGTGATAAGGTACAATTGTCGTGTAATTTATCTGTAGGGTAGACTGTTTTTGTGCCCATATTGTTGTATTCAGATTCTGCATAATAATAAAACACTCTGGAGCTGATGCACCGGTTTTACCGCATTGGGCTTTTCTGAGGACATTCGTCCGAAAAATCTGTGTGTAATTTTGTCACATGTGCATGTTGTTCAGTAAATGATCTTTAAATGTTTAGGTTGTAGTTTGTATCTGCTTTAATGTTTTTCTAAATACTTCATATTAATAACTTTTTAATTAATCATACAAGTAGGCGAAGTAGATCAAGATACTGCAATAGGGTTTCTGTTTTGAAACTTTCACAAAAGGTTCATTCGAATTTTCTCAAATATTGGAAATCCAATCACAACATTGCAAAGAAAAAAAAAAAAATTCCAATGGACATCAGAGTGTGCAACCAGTTTTGAATAATTAAAACATCTACTCACACATGCACCAATATTAAGGATAATATACCTGGAAAGATATTTTGTGGTTTGCAAAGATGATTCTAAGGAGGGGCTCGCTGGAGTCCTAATGCAAGAGGTACAAGTGGTTTGTTACGAATATGGGAAGTTGAATCGACATGAGTGAAAGTGTGTCACTCATGACTTGGAGTTTGCAACAATAGTACATGCATTGAAAATGTGGAGGCATTAATTTCTTGGAAATAAGTTTGTTTTAATTTTAGATCATGGAGGGTTGAGGTATTTATTTTACTGACCCAAGCTAAATTCAAGACAGGAAATGTGGCTAGCCTTGATCAGTGAATTTAATTTTGAAACAGAGTACATGAAAGGCAAGGAAAGAAAAGTAATACATGCACTTAACAAAAGGTTTCAAGTGGGTCATGTGACAACCAATGACACTTGTGAGTTTGATATTAAACAAAGAATCAAAGAGGCAATGCATCAATATGAGCATTACCAAAAAGTGAAGGAATTCTTGCAGAAGGAGCCTTGAGCAAGAATTAATCACACATGGATGATGGTTTACTAAAGTTTAAGGGTAGGTGGTATATTCCTGGCATGGGAAACTTGAAGAAGCCCATCTTTCATGAGTTTCATAAAATATCTTATTCAATTTATCCAAGTTATCAAAAAATGATAACATATATGAAAAAGATGTATTGTTGGCCGGGAATGAAAAATGATGTTGCCGAGTATGTTGCCAGATGCTTGGAGTGCCAACAAGTGAAAGTGGAGTGTAGACATCAAATGGGATGGTTGCAACCAATCCCCATTCCAGAGTGGATGTGGGAATTCATCTCTATGGAATTCATCACGAGACTTCCAAAGACATCCAAATATCATGATTCCATAATGGTGGTGGTGGACAAGTTGAGTAAGGCAACTCACTTTATAGTTGTTAAGTCTACCCACAAGGAAATCGATATTGCCCAAATTTCATGAAAGAAATATTTAGTTTACATGGTATATCTAAGAATATTATTTCAGACTGGGATGCCAAGTCCACCTCAAAGTTTTGGAAAGCACTATTCATTGGTTTCAGAATAAAGTTATCATTCAGTATAATGTATCATCCTCAAACAGATGGATATAATGAAAGAGTAAACAAGGTGTTAGAAGACATGTTAAGAATGCATGCAATGCATTAACCTAAGAGGTGGTAAGAGTTTCTACCTTTGGTAGAATTTTCCTACAATAATGGGCAAGGGGAATTATTAAAGATGAGTCCTTTTGAGGCTATATATGGCAAGAAATGTAATACATCCATTAGTTGGAATGATCCAATGAAAAAGGTTCTTCTTGGACTTGATATGTTGGAGGAAATGGAATGGGAAGTAGTTGTTATCAAGAAGAAATTAAAATTATCTCAAGATAGAAAAAAGAGCTATGTATATCAACAAATAATGCACAAAGAGTTTTAAGTGGGTGAATTTTTTTATCTCCGCATTAGACCAAGGAAGAGTTCACTGAGAATAGGGTCTTCTGCCAAGTTGGAACTAAGGTTTTGTGCACCATTTCATATCCTAGAAAGAGTGGATCCAGTGCCCTACAGAATAGCGTTGCCACCCACAGTGAAGGAATATGATGTTTTCCATACTTCTTTGCTTAAAAATTATGTGCATGATTCTAATTATGTTGTTGGTTGGTATGTGATACATGTGGAGTCCAGGGGAGAATTCCAACCATAAATACAGTGCATTTTGGATCATAGGTATATAACACTCTGGAATCGAGTAATTGATAAGATAAAGGTGTATTGGAAGCACTTTGGACCAGATGAAGTCACTTGGGAAATGGTTGATCAGATGAGCATATCATACCCATTTTTTTTAGTGTGCAAGTAAATGTAAAGAGATTTGCGTATATAAATCTTGATATTTAATTTTTTGTTTGAGTAACGACACCAAGTATGATGTTCCTCTAAGGGGGTGGGATCTATGACAACCCTTTTTGACTACCCCTCTTGTATATGGCACTATGAATTGTAATTCCTGTAAATAATGTGGAAGTGTAAACATTGACTAGGTTGAAGGAGGAGTTGCTTATGATGAGTGTAACCCAAGCCACATCATTTACTTTACCACCTATTTCCTTAATGAATTTATGGCCCTGCTAGTGAAATCAATGAAGGGTGTATGGGTGGCCTATAATAAAGGACAAAAATCCCATGCGACATCCCTCTCTCGCAAGACGTGTTGTGGAAGTCAAGACGTAAGGGACATGCGAGAATGGGAATGAAGAGGCATGTGAAGAGAATAAACAAAGGAGAGAGAGGTAGCAGTGGTGGTATGCAAATACATACATAGAATTGATACACTCGGAAGCACATGCATACAATGTGATATCAGAGTGAGATAACTCGCTAATGAAAAGGCAAGAAAGATTAGTGTATGCACGAGCATGAAAGCATAATGAGGAGTGTGGTGTAAAGAGAAAATTGTAGTGTTGAGAAGGTAGATTCAAGTTGGGCTTTGGACTATGAATGGTGAATGATATTTTCATATGTTATACCAATGTATGTATCAACACTACCAATGGAGGAATGTGATATTCATGGTTGTCTTTTATGAGATGTTATCTTTATGTACTCATGGTTACGAGGGGCTTGGAGGCCTCTATGTTTGCTAATATGTTCCTAAGTTGCAGAGCTAATTACATGGTCATGTATGAATGCTTAATGTGTTGAGTTAAAGTGTTATAGTGTATGAATTCCATTGTTTGATATGTAATTAATATCATGGATCTATGTTGTTTAAATATTGTTGAAAGTATAAGATTGGTGTTGAGTGTGTGGCATGTTACATCAGTGGATCTAATGGAGTTTGTTTGAGGTCCATTAAGTGGATTAATATGATGTAAATATACCTAAGTTTACATAGTAGTGTTAGCCATGGCTAGTTTTGTTTCAATCCTTGTTAGTAGGAATGTTGATAGCTTCATTGGAGTATCATGGTCATGAAGAAAATCTAGAATGTGAGTGTGGAAAGAGGGTTTCATTCCTATAGAATTTAGTGATCTTAGCAACACAAGATCCAAGGAAAGATTTGGAAAACCCCTTGAAATACTTAGAGTTTCTAAGTCTGAGTATTGTTGGAGATCAAAATTTTATCCGGGAGTGGATGAGTCATTGGAAATAATTCCATATCCAAGATGGATATGTTGCAGGATTTTTTGGATGTATACGGGAGTCTGAATATTTGAGAAGTTTACATTTATGCGTATTGTGGTGAGCATCAGATTTGGAAGTAACCTAGATAACTTGTTAGGAAGCATATAGAAAGTTCAAAATTGGGTTGGACCCTTTTGAGTGTTCGAAGGATTGGAACTAGATTTATTTGTAAAACAAATTTCATATGAAATCTAGAGTGGGGCCTATTTGGTGATTATTTTTCATGACGACAGATTTCCTTGCAAAATGGAAGATGTATTCAAAACCTGGAACATTCGGGGGTTGAGGGCATGAAAAAACATCGTGGAGCCTCTATTGTGTAGGTAAATCCCCTCTGCTGACAGAGGCGATCCCTCTAGCCCTAGGGTGGGTCTAGCAGCAAGAGGACATGCTAATGTGTCAGTTCCTAGTTAACGAATGAAACGAGTTGGGATAGATTGTCCTACCTGTGACCCAATGTGGTTGTCGTCGCTACAACAGAGGTCTCCTGATCCTTGTCCCGACACGTCGCGATCCTTAAATAATGGTATTCAGATGTCTGCACAAAGATCAAAGGATAAAAGAAGCATACATGACATTAATTTCATTCATAACTAGCTAATCAATCAAGGAAGATTAAAAGTATTGCGTAAGATAAATCAAATCAACACAAGACGGGAACCAAAACATCAGTCATGCATATATTAAGAGAAAGAAAGAGATTAAAACCAGAGCCTTGACGTCGCAACCTCCTTCAGCGGGTCCAGTCAAAGCGTGTCTTGAGAATTCGTTGGGAATTTGGACGTGGCGAGGCAAAAGACTAAGCTCTCTCTCGACAAGGGTCTCTCTCTCTACTCTATCTCACACCAACTATATCAGACTATTCCAGCAAAATGTTAATCAATTCCTCTTCAGCTAGCTGCATCTATGTGAGATAGGTGTATTTATAGAAGGAGAGGAGGAGGTTGGGATCCCTCAAATGGTGGAAGGGAGGCCTTATCCTTTGGGAGGTTCCCCCAAAAGGAGGAAACAAGAATCCAAAGGAAGGTGTTCGTGGTTATGCAGTCAAACAACCCAAGCTGACTCGCTCACGAAGTAGTTAGCTTGGAAACTTCGCTTCTATATTTAAAAAACTTTTCAAAAATAGATCGGTGCAGGCAGCTCACTGGGACAAAGCGTCAATGGGTGCGAGGCCCATTGTTAATTTCCTTTATCGACGCGAGGCCATAACTGCATACCAGCGCCAACCCAAAAGTATGTGTTTGTGATGGTCTGTTCAAGGAAAAGTTAACAGAGGAAATGTTCTCCTCATGACAAGGGATGCAATGAAACTTTTCGCAAGGCATGACACTTCATATAAGTCACAGAAATGGTCCTCCAATGTGCAGGATGGGGATTTCAGGGACGGTGACAAAATGCTGTGTAACAGATGCTCCCTAAATCATGAGGTCCGAGAGAGAGGGAGGAGTGAAATTATTTACAATAACTTGTTCGAACCAAACACCGCTGTCGGAAGACCTGCAAGTACAATTACAACTGATATCTCTGATACATGAACATGTGGCATGGGCGTAAACATCCATAATAGAGTACATATAAACTGAGATCCAATGTATGGATGCAACCATCCAACAATAAGGATCAAAAAATAGACTTAGTTATGGTTGTAGCCATCCAATCAAAAGAGTCATGCATATCGTCATGATAAACCAAAATATCCCACAGCTTGGATCTTATTAGACAAAACCAAGGGTCTTGCGCTCCATCTCGACCCGAACAAGTACAAATTCAAGCATGTGAATATGTGAGCTGAATTTGAACATGCAAGAAAGTCACCTGATTACCACCCAATAATGAAAGCTGTTAACAAGCACGAGAGAAACCACCAATAATGACAATGGATCTCAAGGTATAACGGGTACAATCCACGGAATGTGAACAGTGATCTAGTGTCGAACACCCGCAGAATCACTCAATCAAAGGCCAATGATGTGGAACTATCATCAAATGCAAAGAACTTTCCATTGAGTTATGCAAGCTCCAAGGTACCGGAAGGGAGTCTCTAGGTCAACTTCCTAGATAATGAGCTGAAGTCGACAGGAAGTGACCCGGTTAAAGGAGGTCCATAATTTTTCCACATCAGTGACATGAGATAGAGGAACATGATGATAGTGAATCAGGACTAAACAGAGGATCAGAGGGAGGTTGAAAACTGCAAACAGAAACTTCTCTTGAACATATCAGCGACATGACTTTGGATTTGGCAGTATTTGACATCAAGGGATCTGAGGTCACGATGATGTGGCAAAGAGAAGATGAGAGGTCAAAACAGATTATCTGAACCCATGGAGGAAAAAATGATGAAATGAGATGTCCCCAACACGACACGAATGCAGATGAGTGTCATGTTCAAGAGTGACATACTGCCGACCATTGCTGGAAAGTACCCCAATTATTTTTGGAAAACAACCTTGAAGGGGATCAAATATTCTTGTCATGTAAGTTTTTCCTTTGGAAAAATCCATCCTAGTACATTTTACAAGCCCTAGGAAGGAGGAACTCGGTTAAGTCATGGTGACGATTTCTGATGTCATTTAGGGTTTAACGAGTCTGACAAAGGAAGAACTCGGCATCTTTTCATGTTTAGAGAGTTTAAAAAGAAGCGGAAAAGAAAACTCTAGCAGTCCCTTTTTGTAGGTAGTTTCACAGATCCGAAAAGGTAGAAAACTGTTTCTGAGAGAACCTCTTAGTCGCAATAGGCTAACGTATTCCTTTTTCGTAAATAATCTATCCCAGCCCGAGAAAGGGGTAAATGTATACTGGGTAGATATCGTTTCACAGCCATTTAATGAGTTCAAAATGACAAGAGTCTTGGCAATATTTTCATGTTTAGAGAATCAGAAAAGAGCTTAAATATGACTCCAACCGTGACTTTTTCGTGTTTTTACCGAGTCTGAAAAAGTATAAAATACAACTCGTTACTTCATCCTCGTTATGTTGAAAACCTGTTGCTGCACAAGAGATACACGTAAAACCCATTACCTGAAATAACATAGAAAAATAATCAAAAAATACGTTTTAAAACCTAATTAGGGTTATGAAAAGTTATAAAATGTCAAATATGGTAAAAAATAAATAACTTTTCACTTTTACCTCTTGTGAGCAATTTGTTACGCTTTTTCACTGCGATTTTGCAGTGGCGACAATGAGAAATCCGGAAGACCAATCTCGAATCTGTCAGTTCCAGGTAAGAGCTAACATCCTTCCCTGAATTTTGATTACACGTTCATTACCTGCAACCCTAAATTTGGAAATCTGTGGGGGAATTTGAAAAAACTAGGGTGCGGCGGTTAGCGCGGGTATTGGGCATGGACCCGTGCCAATCATCCTAAAATTTGAACTAGGGCGCGGAAATTGGTGCGACTGTTTCCAAAATAGTCATGCCAACTACGATAGTCTATTATAGCATGTAACTGAAGACAAGGAGGCCCAAGCTAATGATTCAAAAGCTTTGCATTTGGCTAATGACAGTCATATGGATTTTTTTGCAGGTGTGAAAATTAAAATGGTGATTGAATGGAAAGAACGAGAACATAGTGAAGAAGATGAAGAAGCCATGAGCAATAACAGATGCATGGATGCTCTAAGAGATTGTGGGCTCAAGAAATTATTTCCGACACCATGCCTCAGAGCTCAACCGAAGCTGTTGCAGTACTTGATCAGTGTTTGGGACGTTGATCAGGAAAAGTTCATTATTCATGACCAAGAACTCGAGATTGAAGTCTCAGACGTTTATTTCATAACCGAACTATTGTGGAGGGGGGCAGTACCAATCTTGACCGAGACTTGGCCCTCAATGGAGAACATGAGTATGGTTATTGATAGGGTGTGCCTAGGGGCAATGAAAGGATCGGGAAGCGGAAAAGTGGACATCCAAACAATTCCGGATTTGGCACTAAAGGTAGTGCTACACACCATCACACGAGCTGCAGGATCGCAGGCGCTGCACGAGGCCACAAAGACACAGCTACTTCTTGTTGTAGATTGCATGACTTCGACCCTCTACAACTGGGAAGAGGTAGTGACAATCAACATGAATCAACTGACAAAGTGCAAGAAAACCAAGCTGAAGTAGTTCGGTTACGAGTCCATTATGGTATCGTTTTTCTTGGAACGACTACCAATATTTCAGTGTCAGGAGGTGATAGTTCCGACGCCACCAGCACAGGAGCCACGGATGGCCCGTTGGGCAGCTCTGATGGCAAGGTTAGGGGGTGGTCAGCAGATGTCCTAGAGATCGGAGTTCTTTGAGTGGCTCCGCCGACAGCTGATTGTCATGGAGGATTGGCCCTACTCTGGCACATATTTCACTAGTGATGCAGATCTCCCGCTCCCAGAAAGAGAGGATTGGGATGAAGTACTGGGTAAGACTCATTTTTCATTTTGATTATTATGATTTTTTTGTTATGCATGTTCTGACATTAATCCATGTAACTACAGATGTTGGCCCAGAGAAACCTGCAGGTATTTCCTCGATAGCGAGGCAGATTCCTCGCGAGTTTTGTGTAGCCCCTCATGGCGAGGGAGGTGAGGAGGAGGAAATCATACGCAACTTGGAGGTAATCTCCTGTAGGATCATGGACTATGCACGATTCAATGATGTTCCTCGTGCATACCAGAGACACACCGCATGGGTGTCAAACCGTGTCCACCGTTTGTTGAGACGGCTTGTATGGGCCGTGACGTGTTATCATGAGCGTCACATTGAGTAGACACCTAGGTTTTATTTACGCATATTTTTTAAGATACATGATGTCTCAGGATGTAACCGAAAGATACATATTTTTTGAACTTATGATGCACACTGATGCAAACATTCTATATATATATATATATATACACACATATATTCCCTATATGGATCCTGTCATGTGATGATGATTTTTACAAATTATGCAATTGTCTATCTAATACAATGTTAGCTACTGTATCAGTTAATGCATTCATTTGTCTAGGAATATGTTTATATGTAATGTAATCAAAATGTATTTCCAGTAAATGAATACAAAAATACAACCTTAAGATGTGAGGATTTCTAACAGAATGATGTCCATTAAGTTGAAGAACAACAAGCTGTGAGTCTAGGTTAACAACCAATGCACGAATGTGAAATTGTTTGTAGTTATTCCTAGACAAATACCTTGAAGGTCTATCAACTCACCAGTAGGATCATAAATCACCCAGGCTGCTGAAGATAGGTTCCGGGTACTGCGGGAAGCACCAACCGCGAAACCAACATAAGGGGTAATAGACATCTGCACAATAAGAAACGATCCAATAAGCAGGAAAACACTCACAAAGCACACCAAGCGAAAAATGTACAAGAATTAAAAGAACACCTATGTACACAAAACATGCATGAATGACTCATGCATAGTATATTTTAAGATACAACCCATTTTTGGGCTGATCGAGTGGATGACCTTCATAATCAATAAGCTCATAAGCCCCATTGCGCAAAACACGTTTAAAAATGTAGGGCCCATGCCACATGGATTGAAATTTTCCTGCCCCCAGCTTATCATGAGCTTGGTCGTACAAGAGGATGAGGTCTCCTTCTATGAAGGAACGAGGGGAAACTGACTGGTCAAAATGAGCTTTGACCTGCTTTTTTTGTGCTTCAATGACCATAGAAGCAAAGCGACAAGTTTCATCCAGCCTTTCTAAGTACAGAAGATGCTCTTATTCTGGCGAAGTACTCGACAACAATTCGACAACTAGTTTGAGTGAAGGTATTTCACATTCAATCGGGAGGGTAGCTTCCAGACCGTAAACAAGCTGAAATGGAGTGAATCTGGTTGCATCCTTTACTCAGGTTTGGTATGCCCAAAGAGCTGAAAATAAAATGAGATGCCAGTTTCATTTGTGCATCCCAAACATACATTGAAGCATAGTGACGAGAAATTTGTTCACGGCTTCAACTTGGTCATTGGCCTGAGGATAGTACGGCGTTGAGCTGTCACGACGCAGACCCAACTTTGAAGTCAACTCCGTCACCATGTAATGCCGAAAATGGGAACAATGAATGGTAACAATGGCTTGAGGGACACCAAACCTAGTAATGACATGATTGAATAGAAATTGAGTTACTGTCTTACCATCAGCCATAAGTGTAGGCATTTCTTCAGCCCATTTGGTGGAGTAGTCAATGGCTACTATGATATAAGCATGCCCCATGGCTGAGTGAGGGTTACACATCATAAAATTGATGCCCCATTTCGCAAATGGACCAACGCTAATGATAGGGTGGAGATGGGAAGGCAGCGTGTGCATCTTGCGCTGATAAATCTAGAAATCATGGCATTCACGGACAACAATAATGTAGGCTTTGAAGATGGTGGGCCAGAAATACCCAACACGAAGAATTTTTTGTGCAGTAGCATAAATAGACATGTGATCACCACAGTCGCCACTGTGACAATCATTTAAGGCTTTCTCAGCCTCCTCAAGAGTTAAACACCGGTGGAGAATGGAATCACTGTGATGCGGTAGAGTGTATCTCCGACTATACGATAGGGCTGCGATTGATGACGGATGCGTCGGTGGGCATCCTTCGTCAACTCAGATCAGAAGGTAGAAGTATGAAGATTTATGATGATATCTGTAATATTCCCAAATGGGGAAGCAGTAATATGTGAACACAATAATGGAAATAGAAGTGAATAAATAAATACACCATTACATGAGACAATGTACAACCATATTATTATATATATTAGCAAATATTTAAGCACAAGATCTTGAGGATCAAGTCACTCAAGCAATGGAAAACAAGCCTCTAATAGGAGAGTATGCTAATACATGAGAAATACTGTTATACAAGTGGCCTGACCCATAACAGAGTAGTTTTAGGGCATAACTGTTTCATAAAGATAGATCAATGTGGATATGCTATTATATAGCTCAAACAATGTTAGGAGTGAATATCTAGCCTCCTAGATACTTTTCCAAGAGAAATCGGGAAGGATTTCTGGAAATACCCAAAATACCAAAATTTCGGAATGCAGCCCTAGGGTTGAATAACAGTTGCAACTGAATAATCAGATGGAGATGGTTGAAGATGATAACTACATGGATAGATCTCCTCCAATCGATCCTTAAGGTGAAAGGCTAATCCCAACACTAAAGATCTCACCCTCCAAAATAAGTCACTGAAACCTCCACTGCAAATACTCACTAAAATAATGCAGTCAAAGAGGGAATCTACATTGTAGATTATGGGAATAGGTTGGCCTAGTGCTAAGATGTGAAATAAAGCTCATGAACCTCCCTTTTTGGTCTCCCAAAGGGAATAATGCTTCCTCCTCTGAAAAAATAGCTCAGAAAGTGGGTTTCTCAACCCTCCACTGCAACACCCTGCAACATAACACAAATATGAACAGAAACTACGTTGTAGCTAAAGACTGAAGCTTGTCCAGAATTCCAGATGTGTGGAAATGATGGTAAAATTCTCTTCCAAGAGGCTACCTCAATGGAAGAGGTGGGATTCTCGCTCGGGAACACCCTGTGCTAAACATCACTGCAAGCTCAACTAAACAGCTGAAGAATGCAAGAAGTTATGCATACCACAAAATCAATAATTAATAACATACCTCACTATGGTTGCCTTGCCCTCCTTATAAACAATTTGAGCCTTCTCACCTTGGGTCCCAATCATTAGGGATTCCACCATCATGGAGTCTTCCTCCCATTCACACTGCGTTGTCTCTTAATGATAATCCACTCCCTCCATACCAGCGCTGTTGACTTGGTCAAAATTGACCTTGTCTACATGAATTAGCCCCTGTTCACACATGAGGGTGCTTTATCCAGCTACGAATATGATCCCTTTTCACATTAAGAGGGATTTTATGCCTACTAAAGAGATTTATGGGCCTCCCTACCCATTTATTCACCTAACTAAATGACAAGAGAAAAATTAATATTCCAATTAGCTGCATGCTAATTTAGGAATATTACAGTCCTCCCCTCCCAAATGTTGCTTGTCCTCAAGAAAATGCAAGGATAGAACTGATGAGCCTCCTCTCCTCCTCCTGCAACATCCTCATATGATAAACTCCTCCGGGGAACAAGATGTTGTCTCATCAAGAAATCTCCAAGTTTCCCCTCCTAAGTATGCAAGTTAGCTTTTGGTAACCATCCCAAATAGCTATCATCATGAAGAAGTAAAGTACCCATGGAGGAAACAATGGGTTGTCTAGAGGCCTTCTTGAGGCATGGAATCTGAAGTATATGGGGAACCATCATTCCCATGTGAAGCCTCCATCCCCAAGCTATCATCCATACAAAATGAGTCACCCTCCAACATGGCAACTCATGAAAGGTCTCCTCCACCTTAAGCTCATGCAAAGTAGATGGGTTGCATAGCTAAAAATGATGGACCAAATTGTCCATCCCACATTGTATCTTTCTCCACTTATGATAAGTGTAGAGTTTTTGCTGAATTTGGGCTGCAATCATGTTTCCTTCATGGAGAAAAAAGGCAATTGGATCCTCAAAGACCCACTCTTTGGTTCCTACCTAGATCATCCCATATAAAATGAATATGAAATTATCCTCATATGGAATCCAATTGAGAAAATTACTGAAGGTTTCAGGTAGTGCTGGAAGGTATCAACAGTTTGCCAAGTGGTCACATCACAGTTTTTCTAACTGTTGTTTCAGAAAATAACATGGCAAGCTGTCTCCTAACAAATTGCTAGTTGTGCATGTCATCACATCTACTTGTAAATAGTAAATGGAATTATATATCAACTGAGTATACAGGAAATAGTACAACACTTACCCAAAGCCATATAAAAAATGGCTCTCTCCATCAGAGATGTTGGTCCCAAAATGACCATGAAGCCAAAATAGAGGCTTGCCCTCTTGTGGAGCAATGCACTGTATAGAGATGGTAAGAGAATGAAAATATTGTGTTATATAATCACTAAATGCAACAAAATAATTCTTAGCATGTACTGAGAGTAGGCTGAGAATAAGATCCATCAATGAGCCCTCCATAGTGGTATGACATATCTCCATGAAAAGGATTGAAAAATGTGTTGCATGCAAAGCATTCTCCTTATGCTTGGAGATCCAAGTCAAGAAGATCATATCATGGAAATAGATGTCTCCATCCACTACTCCATAACTCTCATCTCCTACTTATTCATCAAGTGCATCATATGTGAATTGATCCTGGGAACACTCCATCAACAAAACCAAGCTCCCAAGTAACAATGTTGTTGGCCTTTGTAATAAGGCTCCTGTCATCTCATAGCTCCATTATTTGACATGCCAAATGTCAAAATAATCTACCATAATGCTGCTATATATGGGAGATTCCTTCCAGAGTGGAAGTACCTCTTGATCCTCCAAGGCTAAGGAGTAGCCCCTTTGCACCATGATGTTCCATCACCTACTCCAGCAACATCATGCAAAGCATGGGAGAAAATAAACCCATACTCTCCCAAGAGTTTCCAAAGCAAAAACAACTCTTGTTGCCTCCCCACACTATCATCATATAAACTATGGAGCAACAACATGATGGTTGACATGAAATATATCACATCACCCCAATACACCCAAACTCCTTGCTGCCATATGATGCAAGTGGCATGCCAAGTTCCATCCACCAACCTACTCTTTAAAATAGAATGTGTCATATGATGACCAAAATCTTTCAAGAGTAACCAACACAGCCTCGCCTCCTGCTACCCTGTGTCATAAATCTACAAGTGGCTTTCCAGCCTCTTGATCATAAACATCACCCATCCAAACAATGGTGAGTGTCTATCATCATGCTCAAAATTGGTATCCCTCCAATGGAGAATACCATCCTCCCAAATCAGATTTCTATCTTTGCATTTCATGGGATGTTGAAATGAAATCTCTTGGAGATCTCCAAATGAAGACCACTCATCAATGACCAAGTTGAATACATAAGGATCCAAATAAGATGTAGGCAGAAACTTCTCATTAAGATGTGAAGTGCTCATCAAGAAGTACCCATCATAATAATGGAAGATGTCATCACTCATAAGATGCCCTCCATCAACCATCTGCCTATCCTCTGCTATACATGTAGAAATGTCATTGGAATGCTCCAATAATGGTTGGGCCCCCAACTCATCACTGCTACTCAATGACATCGCTGATGATCTCCATGATGGTGCATATGTTGTCTCAAGATTATGCTCAATGCCGAACACAGTTCTGCATTGCTTTGCTCAGGACAATGTTCATCCTATCCTCCAAAAATCCACACTCCAACCCCAAGAGTTGTGTGCATCTCAAAAATGAATAACCAAGATGACTGTTTATCCCCTCCTTGAAAAATTCAAGGCTGCTCAGCATAGCGATAGTCTGCTGCTCCAAATTAGTAATGTGCTTTGACCCTAGGTCATGCAGTGGTACATTCCCACAACTCTCCATAAGATGTGTTGAAATGATAGGAAATGGAAATATGTGCATACCTTAGAAAAGCTTGGGAACATATTGTACTACTACAAGGGTTCCTTCCTTTGGTGTGATGGCTTCCCCAACTACTGATGATGATGGTTGCTCTTCTATGGCTACATCATCGCTAATACAAGTCTCCTCCTCCTCATGCATCTCCAGAATAATGCATGGAACTCTAAATGTCAAGAGATCAAGACCACTTTGCAAAGGTGCAAGTCTCCTTTCTCCTGATGCAAGTGATCCTATAGCAAGTGGTGGTGAAGGCATATTCTCCTCTGATTTCTTCTTGTCAAACTTCTTGATCAACCTTTGAGTAAAATCTGCATATGCAATCACTCTTGCATGACTGAAATGGCCAAACCACCAAATTTTTGCTTCACCCTCAAGGTGCAGCGCTGCAATCTCAATAACCTCTCTCTCTACTACTAGATTTAGCAAGAAAAATGCATCCAACTTCATTCCCCAAGCTCTTGCTGCACAAGTGGATGACCCATCAAATGTAGGCAATAGAAATCTATTGCTGCAGGGTCTTCTTTCTTCTTTGAGTTGAATGAACTATGGGAGAGTTAGATTCTCCTTTAAATCTCTAGGTTGAGACTTATATTTTGCAAGATAATCACTTAGAATCTCATGATCTAAGTGTCCTCCATCTCCATGCCTCTTGTCTTCTTCCTAAAAATAAAAGGGCATAGTGTATTTCTTTGGGGCTCTATGCAACACCGGTTCTTTCTTTTGCTGATAGGAAGTACATGGACCTTCCTCTTCTTGAAACCCTTTAGAGGTCTCATTGCATCTCTCCTCTTTCATCTCCTTGACCTCCTTGGAGAGGCTCTTCATAGATCTGATAAGTGATGAGACAAAGCTCATTCCTCCCATCATTTTATATCTCGTTTTCTTCTCTTCTTCTTCTTATAGCATATTGGCTGAAACTCACAAGCTGAGCCAAGATTATGCTCCGATACCACTGTAATATTCCCAAATGGGGAAGCAACAATATGTGAACACAATAATGGAAAGAGAAGTGAATAAATAAATACACCATTACATGAGAAAATGTACGACCATATTATTATATATATCAGCAAATATTTAAGCACAAGATCTTGAGGATCAAGTTACTCAAGCAATGGAAAACAAGCCTCCAAAAGGAGAATATGCTAATACATGAGAAATACCACTATAAAAGTTCCCTGAGCCATGAAATCGTAGTTTTAGGGCATAAAATGCTGCATAAAGAGAGATCAATGTGGATCTGCTGTTATATAGCTCAAAAAATGTTAGGGGTGAAGATCTAGCCTCCTAGACACTTTTCCAAGAGAACCTGAGAATAATTTCTAGAAATACCCAAAATACCAAAATGTCAGAATGCAGCCCTAGGGCTGAATAGCAGCTACAAATGAATAAATGGACGAATATTTATAAATATTATAACCACATGGATAGATCTCCTCCAATTGATCCTTCAGGTGAAAGGCTGATCCCAACACTAAAAATCTCACCCTCCAAAACAAGCACTGAAACCTCCACTGCAAATACTCACTGAAATAACGTAGTCAAAGAGGGAATCTGCATTGTAGCTGATGGGAATAGGTTGGCCTGGTGCCAAGCTATGAAATAAATCTCATGAACCTCCCTTGTTGGTCTCCCAAAGGGAAGAATGCTTCCTCCTCTGAAAAACTAGCTCAGAAAGTGGGTTTCTCAACCCTCCACTGCAACACTCTGCAACACAACACAAATCTGAACAGAAACTATGTTGTAGTTGAAGAATGAAGCTTGGAAAGAATGCTGGATGTGTGGAAATTATGGTACAATTATCTTCCTAGAGGCTACCTCAATGGAAGAGGTGGGATTCCCGCTTTGGAACACCTTGTGCTAAACAACACTGCAAGCTTAACTAAACAGCTGAAGAATGAAAGAAGTCATGTGGCCCACAAAATCAATAATCAATAACATACCTCACTATGGCTGCCTTTCCCTCCTTATAAACAATGTGAGCCTTCTCACCTTGGGTCCCACTCATTAGGGTTTCCACCATCGTGGAGTCTTCCTCCCATTCACACTGCGTTGTCTCTTAATGATGATCCACTCCATCCATACCAACGTTGTTGACTTGGTCAAAATTTACCTTTTCCACATGAATTAACTCCTGTTCACACATGAGGGTGCTTTATCCAGCTATGAATATGATCCCTTTTCACATTAAGAGGGATTTTATGCCTACTAAAGAGATTTATGGGCCTCCCTACCCATTTATTCACCTAACTAAATGACAAGAGAAAAATTAATATTCCAATTAGCTGCATGCTAATTTAGGAATATTACAATATCATCGTACTAAGGATCGAGGGTGCTAATTAGAAAAATCGTGTCATTCGAAATGCGTTCCTTTGAACCAGACAGAGTGGAGTCAGAAGGGAGAGAGCAGATTAAATCGGCGAAGACTAATGACTTCTTCGACTTGGCAGTAGTGAAATCCAAATAAAACTCTTGGAGGATGAAAATCCACTTCGTGTACTTGCCCCCCAACAATTGATGAGACAATATATAAGTCATAAGGTTGCAGTCAGAAATCACATCCAATGTACACAACAGAATATAGTGACGAAAACATTGAACAGATTGAACAACATCCAATGCCAACTTCTCGACATGTTCATATCATGTTTCAGTATCGAGAAGGTTATGAGACATATAATAAATGACATGATCGTCACCATAATCATCGTCTTGTACCAAAATCATGGCAATCATGCTGAATGCGACAACCAAATAGAGGGAATAATCACAATGATAATTTGGAGGACGCAATAGAGGAGCGTTGACAAGAAACATATTTAGTGCATCGAAGGACTTTTGGGCGATCTCATCGCAGAGGAACATGACGCCTTGCTTCAGTAATCGCATAAATCCTTTATCCACTTCAACATAGTTAGGTATAAGATGGTGTAAGAAGTTAGCTTTCCCCTGCAGACTCTACAACTGATGTAATGAGAATGGAGAGGGGAGATTAATGATAGCTTCAAATTTGAGTGGATCGAGATGAATCCCATAATTGGAAACGATAAACCCTAAGAGTTTAGTAGAGTCAACGCAGAAGACACACTTATGTGGATTCAGCCAGATGTTATAGCATTGAAAACGAAGACAAATCTGACGGAGATGATCATGATGGTCTTTACGCTTAGCTGAATGAGCCGAAAGGTCATCCAGATAAGGCTGAAAAATGTTCTTGATATCGTGGAAAGCATATGACATTGCTCGCTAAAATGTAGCCCCAAAATTTTTCAGACCGAAAGGGAGCTTTTTGTAAGCAAAAGTACCCCAAGGATAGATAAAGGCGGTCTTATGTTGATCAGTTGGAAGAATGTTAATCTGGTTGTAGCCATAAAAACCATCCATAAGCGAAAAAATATCACTCCTAGCACGATCATCAATGATTTGATCAATAAAGGGAGTAGGATAATTATCCTTAGGGAAAGCACGGTTAATGTCATGGTAATCAACACAGACACAAATGGTACCGTGTTTCTTATCTACAGGGACAATATTAGAAACCCATTATGTCAAGGGAATCAGATAGATAAAACCAACTTTGAGAAGTTTTTCAACTTCTCCCATAATAACGACAACCTTTCGAGGGTGCACAGGACAAAGACACTGGAAAACAGGCTCCGCACCAGGATAGATAGGAATTTCATTCACTACTATACTTGGGTTGATGTCGGGCATCTATTCGTAAGACCATGAAAAGATGTCGTGAAACTCGCGGAAAGGGCTAGTATAGTCTTGAACCTCATCGGGAGAACATGTCACCCCAATATGGATGTTCTAAAAAATTCCCAGTTTGACGGAAATGTCATAGGCATCATTTATGTGATATTACTGAAGTTACCTTCTGTAAAAACTTCGTGTGTCATAATAGGCATTTGAAGTGGAGGAGAAGGAACCTAAGAAGAAAACCTCTCAAGACATGTAAACATGGCTCCAAGTCCTGGCATGAACGAGGAACGATGATGAATATCATCCCAAGGAGGATCCCTGAGAGACATAGTTTCCACAATGGCTTCATCGGAGGGAAATACATCTTTCAAGGGATCAGGCGAATCTGAATTTCCGAGTCAAGTGGATTGAGTATAAGTATCAAGAGACATGCCCAAAGGAGCATGATCAGGAGGCGGAGGATCCGAAGCCGAAATAAGCTCACAGTAATCAATCTCGATTAGAATTAACGACATTGAATCTCCAAATGAATCAATCTGCTCAGGTGAAGGGATGATCCACAGATTGTCAGACCTGGAGATCATATTAACCTGAGCAGTTTTGGGTGGAGGAAGAGTAAAAATACCCATGAGGGTAGGATCTTTGAAGAGACCCGATCCTACGCTCTCTTAAGGCATAGGAATTTGATCTACGTACGGAACGTTGTTCTCGAAAGAATAAGTGAAGAATGACAACTGATCAACAATAACGATCTTTCCTTTATGCGGAAATCACAAAACATGAAAGAGATTGGATGGAACACACAACGTGGCGTGGGTCCAACTGCATCCGAGGAGAAGATTGTAATTTAGTTTGGCGTCAACTACTTCAACCTCAACGTTGACTGTCTTCCCTTCTAGAGTAATCCTAAAACTAGCAAGAACACCAAGAGGTTTAGATTCCCTTCCATCAAACGCTTCTAGAGCATTTGGAGATGAATTTAGAGCTGGAGAACCAATAGCTTTCCAGCAGGCAGATGACATGATGCACGTAGATGCACCCTCGTCCACGACCGCTCGATGGATATTCAGTCCATTAATGCCAACTTGTTTGATGAGCACAAGATGGTGAGGGAGATTTGGGATGAAATTATCCAGGTCGAAAGTGATAAGTCTCAACCCCGTTGATGGCAGATAACAAAGCCTTCCATTGAGACAGAAAAATATGAAGTAATTCAAATGCAAACATCACAAATGGCACCTGAACCAAATCCTCAACAATACTGTCATGTTGAGCAGCATGGGCATTAGGATTGTAAGAAGACTTATGGAGTACACCTTTGGAAGGTGGCCGTATAATGGGCTCAGTACTGGGCCATTCAATCTGAAGAGGGCCAAAAGCAGGCGTAGGAGGAGGACCATCAGCGATCTCTTTCCCCGTTGCCTGACATAGTTTGGTATAATCTTTTGACCAGGTAGCTATGGAAACGGATGCAGAGCCGTTAATCATGAAAAATTGAGAGCCAAATGGGGCAGAGGACTGCGATTTCTCTACCAACTGAGTCTACTGTGATGGAAATGGTTCTTTGAGAACAACTGGAGTTCCTTGGGTACCTTTGAGCAATCGACTCACTTCGACTCGATGAGGACAATCCTTGGTGTAGTGCTCTTCATCACATATCAAGCAAGGATACTTCGAATTACATTGTGAACCATCATTAGCACGAAATTTCTGAGAATCCTATTTCGAGGTATCGGCTTTGGCCTTACCTTTACCCTTCTTTTTACCCTTGGAATTTTTATCTGCTGGATTGGCCTGAACAACATTCACTTCCGTGGTTTTACCAGAATTTGGCGTTGGTTGAGAAGTAGTATCATTGGAAGGAGTAGATTTTTGCTTCCTAGGATTCGAAGGAAAAGACTTCCAAGAAGTCTGAGATACGGAACCGATGATACCCTCGACGGATGGTGTCGCCGGTGCTTTGGAAGTTCCAGGTCTAGGAGCATGAGGAAAGAGATCATACAATGTGCCGGACTGAGAGTACACAATCTCAAGGTACTAGGCGCGAGCGATGGCTTGTTCCTCAGTGACGCATGCTCCCATAGCAATGTCCTTAGCAATAGGACTAATGAAAGAGGTAGTAAACTAGTCAGTTAGAAGCTGATCAGGAATCTCAAACTTGATCAGGCGACGATGACACCTCCATTCATGAATATGATCCGAGATATGGGTAGCTTGATCTTGTTTCAAGGATGTGAGGAGGTGCATCCCGATTTCATACCAAACTGGTAACTGAAAGTGCGTGAGAAACGCCATGGATAAAGAATTGAAATCCTGAAAGATGGCACGAGATAACTCAATGTACCACTTGGCAACGACACCAGTAAGAGTCCATTGGAAAAGACGGAGTTGGATAGAATCCTCAAAAAACTATCACCTTGACATTCTGTTGATTTTATGAGCTCATTAACACTCATACATGCCTCCTCTGCAATTCTTACAACCTTTGTTCCTCATTCCAAGCCCTAAAATCAAGAGAAGACCCACTAAAATCTATGAAACTCAGGGTACACAGGTAACATGAAGCCTGCCTGCGTTCCTGGCTTGGGTACGCAGGTAATACACTGCTTACCTGCGTTCCAAAACACAGTTTTCCCTTGTAATTCTTGCGTACCATTGTCAAAATAAAAAAAACAAGAAAGTAAAGTTAAAAAGCTGATTTGAGGTCAATTCTAGAAGGTTCTAGATGAGATTTTTTGGGGATGAGTATGCTTTGATAAGGTTCATGTATCCCTCACCTTAAGGAACTAATCCCTTGATGTGAGGAGCCTATCCCTTTGAAGGAGGATTCTATCCCTTCAAAGGTGGAACCCTAACCTCCTCATCTACTCTATAAAAAGAGGCATTGGGTAGCCTCAAAGGGAGTTCAAGCTTTATGTGTGATTGAGTTGAAGTGTTGTTGAGATTTAGACTTCTTTCTACTGAGCTTTTGAGAGGAAATATCACGTACCTCTATGTGCTCTTGGAGGAAGAGTGCAAGACTTATCAAAGTAGAGGAGACTCCTACTTCGGATCCCGGGAAGGCCTTTTCAAACATCAAGGCTAAGGTTGTAAGGTTCTTCCGTTATTTTAAGATTAATACAATCAAGTTTTGTTTTTCTCAATAAGTTGTCATTTGATTGTTTATTTCAATAAGCTGTTGTTTGATCATTTATTTCATAGATTCCTTGATCACTATGATAGGTATGTTTTATAATTATTTTTTATATAGGTGCTATTTAATATTTGCTTGTTTGTGATTGTAGGTCGACAAAAGATGACACTTTGTTGTGACGAAAGACGACACTTTCTTGCGGCGAAAGAACTCTTGTTGCGACGAAATAACTCTTGTTGTGACGGAAGAACTCTTGTTGCGACGGAAGGATTATTGTTGCGACGAAAGAACTCTTGTTGCGATGGAAGAACTATTGGTTCGACGGAAATAATTATTGTTGTGATGAAAGAACTCTTGTTGCGATGGAAGGATTATTGATGCGACGGAAGCACTACGACCGCAAATAAGCATTTGGATCTAAGGTAGGATCGACACCTTCATAACATTTATTTGTAAAACGGATATATTTAGAGAAAGACAAACTTAGTTGTTCGTTTGTTGCTAGATTGTCTTCTGACACTAGGGAGATCGATCTTGTCCACAAGATCGATTTATCCGGCCAACAAATTGGCGACCATACTGGGGAAAGAACTTGTTTTGATTTTCCTTTATTTTGATTTGAGAAAATGATTTTTCTGATTTTTGATTGATTTGTACGGGCTTGGGTAACTTAGATTTACTTTGATTTGGAAAGTTTTGAAATCTTCTTTGTTTCTCTTAAACTTTTCTGGGGACCGCACATTGTTGCAGACCTTGTTAAAAGTCTTGAAAAACTTAGATTTCTTCTTTCATTTTTAGTTTAGATTTGATTTAGGATTCTTAGTGTCTGCCCAAATCTGTATGTTTTCTGTCGAAAATCTCTTGTGAATGAGTCTCATAGCACTTTTGTTTTGAATGATTTTCTAGAAGTTTTGCATTTTAAGAGTGGTTTTCGCTTTGTCTCTGTAGTGACCCAAAGATTAGAAGCTTAAAAGTTCCATTAGATCACTTTGGTATCTTTTATCTTTTTGACGAGTCTGACTTGGTTGTGAAATTCATTCTTTCTTTGAGAAATAGATCTAGTTTTCTCTTTGCAAATATTTGAACAAACTTTGTTTTAAGTTCTGAATTTCATTTTTATAAAACATATCTGGATGTTTTTTGATTTATTTGTTATTCTGGGCAAATGAATCCTTAGTTTACTGAAAAACTAAGCAAAACATTCTAAAAAAAAAATTAAAGCTTTTATTCAATTAGATTTTCAAATTTTGTAGATCTCAAAATCAGTTTTCATGGTTTTGAGTGCTTTTTAGAATTCGTAGATTTATTTTGAAGGAAAGTTGTTTTTGTAGTTTTAAGTTTTGAAAGTGAAAGGATTTTAGTGTGAGCATTGATAATTTGTCTCGTTTTTCGTTCTTGTTGAAAATACAAAAATATTTTCTTCCAGTTATTCTTTATGTTCAAAGAAAGAATTATCTCTTAAAAAGAATTGCATTCTCGAACTCTTTCTTTAGCTAGAATTGCATTGAAAGAAAACGAATTGATTATCATTTTTAGGTGCATTTTTAGTGTTTTTGGAAGTCGAGTCTTCACACCATCAGAGTTTCATTTCCATACCTATTGACTTAAAGAACAGCCCATAAAAACAACGCTTAATTAAAATTCATCTTGTAATCTTTTATTTCTAGGGCTCTTACCACCAATATAGCTTAGGCTAGTATCTTGGAGTAGGGAGTAATTAACTCTCCAAGATAGTAAAAACAAACAAGTAGATAAATCTTGCGATAGGAAATAAATCCAATTGTAATTGGTACAATCTGGGAAGCTTCTCTTAAAGGAGTTAATCACAAGATCATGTTCGAACCTTTGAGACAATCAATTCTGTTTCATTGGGAAAGATAGAAGATTCTGCGCGCATTAAAAACGATAAACCTCAGATTAACCATTGTCAAGGAGCCTGGGGTCACTTGTCAGTAAACCTAGGATTAACCATGTCGAGGAGCCTTCAAGGGGATTAAGCTTTGTTACTCTACCCTTGCGCATGGAATTAGATCGTAGATTGTTCCCCTAGTTGTATTTATTACTATTGGTAACCTTAGTGTCCATAAGCTTAAGATTATTTCCTAAGGTGATGGTGAAGGAAATATCTCACTGTACTTGTAGCAGACGTCGACTAGAATCACTTGGACTCTCTGGGGGGTTCTCTTCACTCGAGATGGTTTTGTGAAGAAACTTGTGCCAGTCTGTTTCATTAAGCAGGTTATCGGGGTAACTGTTCTAACCGCCCTTTCTGTATTAAATTTCTACTAAGTTGGATTTCATCACCAACTAGTGTTTTTAGTACGGGAAGTTACTGTTTGTGTGTGGTTTGAACTCTTAGATTTTTAGGCGTGTGATTCAGCTGTTTGTTTCTTTAGATACTTTAGGTGTTTTTATTGAGATTTTCTTTGTTTGCTTGTGATTGGTTAATATTTAATCATGGAATAATTACCGAGACAATCCCAGAGACTTCAGGGGAAGCCCCCTTGTTGGAGAGGTAAATCCCCTCTGCGGACAGAGGCGATCCCTACTAGCCCAGACCGGGTCTAGCAATAATCGTCACACGCTATAATGCAGGTTCCTAATTGCAAATAAACCAACTAGCGATGAAGGCTTACCTGGAATCCAATGCTATCACTTGTAGAGAAAGTAGCGCTTCCGTTCCTTAGCTCTAGCAGATCACGATCCTCACGATCTTCGTGACCGGACACCTGCACACACAAGAAACACAACAAACGCAAGCGTAAAATCCAGTATATGCAACTATATGTCAGTCATAGAAGACATAAATCATTACCATAATCATCGACAAGAGTGGAACCATAACCAATAGTCGCTTATCATTAATCAATCAAAGGAGGATACAACCTGGCTCTGACGCTGAATTCTCCTTCGGAGGGTCGCCAGCGGAACATGTCTCGAAAAAGCCTATCGGGGATGGGACAAGCCTCTCTCTTGGGATGTCTCGACAATAATCTCCTTGCTTGGATTTGGCCTTAAGGGAATGAATCAAGGCTCTTGCAGCATAAGGCTCTGATGGCTCTTGGGAACTCTTGGAGACTAGCTATTCAGCCATTTAGCCATTCAGCCCCTTCATCAGTGGATGAAGGCTATATTTATAGAGGAGAGGAGAAGGTTGGGATCCCTACAATAGTGGAAGGGAGGCCTTGTCCCTTGGGAGGTTCCCCATAAGGTGGAAACAAGAGGCCAAAGGAGGAAGGTCGTGGTTATTCAGTCGAAATCACTCCTGATGACTCATCCACGAAGTTGTTGTAATCGAAACTTCGCCTCTTTTTTTAAAAACTTTCCAAAAACAGATTGGCACGGGTGCTTAATTGGGACAGAGCGCCAATTGGCACGGGCTCAGTGTTAATTTTCCTCATTAGCGCGAGTGCATAACGGGCTACCAGCGCCAAGGAAAAAACAGGTGTTTTTAGGGGTCTGCTCAAGAAATGATCAACAAAAGAAATGTTGTCCTCATGGAAAGGGATGAAATGATGGTATTTTCAAGGCATGAAACTACTTATTGGTCACAGAAACGACCCTCCAATGGGCGAGATGGGGATTGCAGGGACGGTGACAAATTACTGTGTAACAAATGCCCCCTAAAGCATGAGGCCCGAAAGAGAGAGAGGGGTGAAATGCTTTACGAGAACGTGTCCAACTGAAAACACCGCCGTCAGAAAACTTGCGTAGAGAAATACAACTGATATCTCAGATACATGATATATATGTGGTATGGGTGCAACCATCCATAACAGAGTATAAAATGATCCAGATCCAAGGTATGGACGCAGCCATCCAATGAGGATCGATAAATAGACTCAGGTATGGTCGCAGCCATCCAATCAGTGAGTCATGTAACTAATCATGATAATCCACAAAATCGTAGCCTGGATTATAACAGACAAAATCCAGGGTCTTGCGCTCCATCTTGACCCGAACAAAGTACAATTTCAAGCATGCGAATATGTGAGCTGAAGTCGAACATGCAAGAACATCGCCTGATTACCAGCCAATGATGAAAGCTGTTAGCAGACGCGAGAGGTACCACCAATAATGACAATGGCCCTCAAGGTACTACAGGTACAATCTACAGCATGTGAATAAATGAGCTGGCATCGAACACCCGTAGAATCACTCGATCGGAGGCCAATAATGAGAACCTCACGTCGAACGCGAAGAACCTGCCATTGAGGCATGCAGGCTCCAAGGTACCAGAAGGGAGTTTCCAGATCATCTTCCTGGATAATGAGCTGAAGTCGACAGGAAGTGACCTTGATCGAAGTTGAGCCATAGTGTTTCCCACATCATCGACATGAGACAGAGGAACATAATGTCTTTTGTGAATCAGGATCGGGCGAGAATCAGAGGAAGGTTGAAATTTGCAGAGGTCAACTTCTCTTGAAAATATTGGCGACACGACAGTGGATTTGGAAGTATTTGACATCAAAAGATCAAAGGTCATGATGACGAGGCAAAGAGAAGATGAGAGGTCAAAAGGGATCACCCAAACCCACGGAGGCAAGTGGAAAACGAGATGAGATATCCCCAACCCGACACGAACGCAGACAAGTGCCATGTTCAAGAGCGACATACTGCCGACACGACAATGATGTTGGTTCCATTTTTCCCCCACCATTTCTGGCGAGTACCTCTTTATTTTGCACAAGCTTGAAAAGGATGCCATATGCTTGTCATATAAATTCATCCTTCAGACGAATCCATCCTAGTACATTTAACGAGCCCTAGGAAGGAGAAAATCGAATATCGTCATTACGACTAAATCCGATGTCATCAGGGTTTAACGAGTTTGAAAAAAGAAGAACTCAACATATTTTAATGTTTAGAGAGTTTGAAAAGACAACAGAAAAGTAAACTCCAAAGGTCCCTTTTAGTAAATATTTCCTCAGATCCGAAAAGGTAGAAAACTTTGTCTGAGAAAACCTCCTAGTCGCAATAGGCTAGGGTATTCCTTTTTCGTAAATAATCTATCCCAGCCCGAAAAAGGGGTAAACGCATACTGGTTAGATGTCGTTTCGTGGCCACTTTAACGAGATCGAAACAACAAGGGCCTCGGCAATCTTTTCATGTTTAGAGAGTCAGAAAAGAGTTGAAAGATGACTCCACCTGGAGGAACGAGTGGTATAAAGGGTAGCAACTGGTTCCGGTAATGGTGGAACTGCTCAAAACAAGTAAAGGTTAAGAGGCTGGCTAACAAGACCACTCATCGCAGCGGTTCCTCAGGAACGGGTAAAACAACCAAGTGAAGGCATATGATCGGCCAAGCAGATAATGACGATGGAGTGAGAAAACCAAGGCTCATCTAGCAAAAACAGGCTGATAAAATGGCAATCAAAAGAGGTAAATGGGAATGGTTTCATTTTTACACAAGATTGAAATCAGGACACTCTGCTTGAAGTTGGTTTCATTTTTACACAAGCTTGAAACAAAGATAAACTATGCTTGAAACCGGTTTCATTTTTACACAAGCTTGAAACGGAAATAAACTATGCTTGAAAAAGTAAGCATGCCCCCAGCATGGTGACTCAATTCGAGGTACATGCCCCCAAGCTTCAATCCATATGAAAGGCAAATGGAGTGAAGGTTCAAATTACGAGACCAAGAGAAAGACTCGACTGGGATTTTACGAGATCTTATCAAAGACTCGAATTGAACAAGAACGTGTTTCATTATTTTAAAGAGGTTGACACATTAAAAGAACTATCCTCATACACCTTTGTTTCATTTTTTAAGGAGCTTGACAAAAGACAAGGAACTCTGCTCCGATGACCTTGTTTCATTTTTTAAGGAGCTTGACACAAGAAAACGAACTCTGCTTCGACAACCTTGTTTCATTTTTTAAGGAGCTTGACACAAGACAACGAACTATGCTCCGCAACCTTGTTTCATTTTTTAAGGAGCTTGACACAGGAAAAGAACCATGTTCCGACCGACCTCATCATAATGAACAAGAATTCATCGCTTCCAAGAGTCCCATTCCCGATGGAAGGAAAACATCCTGGAAGTCAGGACCCAATGCCCCTAGCACCTGATGCACAACGACACTATCACTGGGTACAGGCATGGGGTAGGTAGCCACATAGTTGACCTGCGGTCAGGCAGATACAACGGGTGGATAAAAACCAGGAAGGGATGATGGCGGGCCAGCTGCCACATCAGGACCAACGAATGAAAGCTGATTAATGGTCACGATCCGTCCTTCATGTGGAAAACATACCACACGAAAAAGGGAGGAGACAAGTGCTCCCATGGCATAGGTGTAATCGCGCCCCAAAAGCAGATTAAAATTAAAGGGGCCTAGAACAACCATCACGTCCATATGGATGGTTTTACCTCCCAAAGTAACAGGTAACCTTGGAAGGATCCCTAATGGTTGACTCGTTCTTCTGTTAAATGCCAACAGATTCCGCCTAACAGGCGCAAGCAGCGGCGAACCGAACACTTTCCAAGTAGTTGAGGATAAAATACTAATAGACGCACCTTCATCTACAATGGTGCTGGGTACAACTAGACCAAAGGCCTGTACCATTATCTCGAAAGGCACATAAGACGGAAGGCGGTATCCTGCAAATTGAATCCAATCAAAGGAAGCGACCAAACTACTTAGAGGGGCTACCATCGAACTGAGATGGTCTTCCCCTGGTGTTACGAAAGAAGAAGGAACATCCTCCACGACCTCCATCTCGAAGGTGGGAGGGGTATCCTCCGGGACCTCTATCATGGGAAGCGGAGGAGCAACTTCTTGAGGTATAGGGACAAGAGAATATTTCTCCAAGTCCGAAGAATCTGAAGAAACAAGAAGAACCTGAGGGATGTGAGGTCCACTCTCAACGGAAAAGACCTGGTGCACTGTAGACGGGGCCAGCTCGACCGATCCCACGACCAATGGCTGGTCGGGAACGAATTCCTAAATGGGAATTTCCGGGGGAGCGGGATTGACCAAGGATGACTCTTGACCAACTGTAGGATCAACTAGTGGAGGACTCAAAGACAACTTCTTGTAACCAGCCGGAAGGTGCGGTGTAGAAATGGTTGCGTTGTCCAAGACTCTTTTGGATTCATCCATATACGAACAAAGGTGAATGACATGGTGCCCTTCACACAACTTACAGGGATTGGTAATATTACCCTGCTTCTTAGGAGCGTTACCAGCACTAACTGAAGACGTGCCCCCAACCTGACTCTCGGAAGCCAAAGGAAACGACGGACGACCATTGGACCATACTTTGAGCACCTTGGGAATGCCAGGGAAATCTAGAAGAAGATGGTTTCCCGTAAACAACATGCAAGGGAACTTGACTTTCCGCGGAGGGTTGGAAGGTTTATCAAGAGGAGTTGCTTCGGAAGCAATAGCTGCAGCCTTAGCCTCTCTCTTATCAGACTTCTTCTTCTTTGTCTTCTTCTTCTTCTTCTTAGCCACCTGGTTACTCGAATCCAGACTTTCACCAGGCGAAGTAGAAGATGAGGACGCAGAAACTGCCGAAGAAGGGGAGAGGTCCACCTTGGAATCAACATGATGTTGTTCAGGTGGAGGAACTGATTGACCAGTAGTCGATACATTCGGAACTACAGAGGTTGAAAAAAACCAAACAGGCAACCCGACAGTTAACCCAGGAAGCGACAACGTTGCCATATAAGGAGCACCAACATTTCCAAAAGGAGGAAAATGACCAGGATTCCCATCGGAGGGGATTCCTTGGTTGGTGAACTCTGGAAAAGTTTCCATCAACAACTCAAAACCGCACACGAGCTAAAAACCAAGGCACACAATCAGACGACCAACAAGGAAACTCTAACAGGGCGTGTGATCGCAGGTGATTTATTTTACCACATTGAAACTTAGAAACTTCACCGTTTCATGTTTTAAGAGTCGAGAAACGGATGAGAGATGACTCTATCTCTTTCAGTTTTGACGCAAGCGTGAAAGGACAAGCGCTTGGTGATCTTTTAAAATTTAAGGAGTCAGATAAGATCAAAATTAATGCTCAGGAGTTCTAGGCAAAGGGTGTACCAAATAACTGTGAACTGCAATATACACCTTGGTTTCAAAATAAAAGAGAAATAAACCAAGGACTTAACGTACGTGCAGGCAATCTCCCCGAATGCTGTGTCTGGTGTATCATGGGTATAGGGCGGCAGACTCGGCTTCCTATGGATAAAGGATAGAAACCTAGTGGGGTCTCCCTTTATATACGCGACGGTATGGGGAGGACAAGTCCGTACTAGTGCAGTCTAAAGCCAAGAGGCGAACGACAGCTAGTAGGTTTAAAGACGCCAGAACACGTCTCTAGCCTAGACCTCTAAATATTTCGTTAATGTTTCAATGTTGCCTTAGGTAAATTGAGTAAATTTTATGGTTGATCTTCAATTATGTTTCGGTTTCAAGGCCCTACCGTATGTCATATTACAATCTCCTGTATGCAGCTATATGAGAAAAGATAACTTTTCAATTCGATGAATGCTATCTAGTTAAGGGAAGAGCTTCAAACAATGATGTGGCATAAAACAACACTGCAAATGAAATATTTTCCAAACTAGATGACTTTCACTATCCAAAAGTAATTTCAAACATTCAACCATGCAAACAATGCAATGTGATCTATGCAAAATCCTCTTTTTGAAAACTATGCAACTGTAATCTATGCACAATTTCCTTTTTCCTTTTCAAATAATAAGAATGCACTCAATGCATTTTTCGATGAAATGAGAATCTACTTAATGCATGCTTTCAATGAAAGAGAATGCACTCAAAGCGATTTTTAGCTTTCAATCATTAAACAATTTGATCTAAGTTCAATGATAAATCTCAAAATACACTTCAATGCAATGTGATCTAATGCATTTTAACAAAAAGAACACTTTGAGACGAAAACTAAATAAATGAAAATCTTCTTAATGAAGGATGAATGCAAAAGAGATGTAAACAAACACTAAGAATGCAATCATTGTTTCAAACACTTTGTCACGAAATCCCTCAAAAGGTGACAAGACATATGAGGTCAAACACAAAGAGGACTTCCAAAGCAAGAGATCAAAACAAGGCATTCATTCCCTTTTACATCAAGCAATCATGGAGAGAAGACATTTCAAACAATGAGCAATGTAATCTATGCTCATATAGAGAAAAGACCGGAAGGGAAAGACACACTGGTGAAGGATTCAGGGAAAAAGTCTCAATTTTCATACACCCTGAAATTGGCCCGACTTTGTCATTGACAACTAGCGCCAATTGGCGCGACTTGCTCATTGACAACTAGCACCAATGCCCAGTTGGCGCGGGTTGCTAACTGACAACAAGCGCCAATGCTTGAAAATGAAAAAACAAAGAATTTCTCCCAACCAAGACCAGACTCACCACTTCAAGCAGAATCTAAAACAAACCCAGAAGCAAAGTACTGACCAAAAGAAACTTCCGAACAAGGGTAAACCCTAGCACCTACAGGAGATGGCGCGACTGTCTGGCTATAATCCGTGCCAGATAGGGGATGGCGCGAGTGATGAACTGGCAACCCGCGCCAATTGGCGCGACTGTCAGGGTGGAAACCGCGCCAATCAAGCCAACCATGAAAGGATGAAAACTCGGAAAAACATAGGTTAGATCTGATCCTTTGGGGCTGAACAAAAATCCAAACACTCAGAAAAGAGCCAGCCAAAAGAGTTGATCAGGCAAGCAAAGTCAAGAATCGATTGAAAGACAAGACAATACTCCAAGTGTTCAGTTCATAAACTAAACCGGAGATTGACTGAAGCATCATTGATCTACTTTCGCTAATGCAGAGCAAGAGTGTTTTCGAAGGCTATCTGGCTAACTTCAGGCTCCGTCTGTAGTTTATAAAGCAAACAACAAGCTAACTCCCCAGTATGGTCGCCATTTTTTTGAAGAGGTAAATCCCCTCTGTGGACAGAGGCGATCCCTACTAGCCCAAACTGGGTCTAGCAACAATCGTCACACGCTATAGTGCAGGTTCCTAATTGAAAATAAACCAACTAGCAATGAAGGCTTACCTAGAATCCAACGCTGTCGCTTGTAGAGAAAGTAGCGCTCCCGTTCCTTAGCTCTGGCAGATCATGATCCTCACGATCTTCATGACCGGACACCTGCACACGTAATAAACACAACAAACGCAAGCGTAAAATCCAGTATATGCAACTATATGTCAGTCAGAGAAGACATAACTCATTACCATAATCATCGACAAGAGTGGAACCATAACCAATAGTCACTTATCATTAATCAATCAAAGGAGGATACAACCTGGCTCTTACGCTGAATTCTCCTTCGGAGGGTCGCCAGCGGAACATGTCTCGAAAAAGCCTGTCGGGGATGGGACAAGCCTCTCTCTTGGGATGTCTCTACAATAATCTCCTTGCTTGGATTTGGCCTTAAGGGAATGAATCAAGGCTCTTGCAGCATAAGGCTCTGATGGCTCTTGGGAACTCTTGGAGACTAGCTATTCAGCCATTCAGCCATTCAACCCCTTCATCAATGGATGAAGGCTATATTTATAGAGGAGAGGAGGAGGTTGGGATCCCTACAATAGTGGAAGGGGGGCCTTATCTCTTGGGAGGTTCCACATAAGGTGGAAACAAGAGGCCAAAGGAGGAAGGCCATGGTTATTCAGTCGAAACCACTCCTGATGGCTCATCCACGAAGTTGTTGTAATCGAAACTTCGCCTCTTTTTTAAAAAACTTTCCAAAAACAGATTGGCGTGGGTGCTTAACTGGGACAGAGCACCAATTGGCATGGGCTCAGTGTTAATTTTCCTCATTGGCGCGAGTACATAACGGGCTACCAGCGCCAAGGAAAAAACAGGTGTTTTTAGGGGTCTGCTCAGGAAATGATCAATAGAAGAAATGTTGTCCTCATGGAAAGGGATGAAATGATGGTATTTGAAAGGCATGACACTACTTATTGGTCACAGAAATGACCCTCCAATGGGCGAGATGGGGATTGCAAGGACGGTGACAAATTACTGTGTAACACCCCTGAATATACACCAAGTCAACTTGAAGGGCTGCGTGCTCTAGTATCATCTAGTAGCAGTAGAATTAGATCAACAGAAATTGGAACTTCATCTATATTTTTTCATCTTGATCATCAAATACCTACGACAAAACACATTCAAGAACTGATTTCAGTTTCTGAAGTTACTGGTACTATTTCTCCTTCCAGTGAGCTAGCTGACGAACCTGAAATTTCCAAACCTGACACTGAACCTTCTGTTTTGGAAACATCCTCAGGATTTATTACACCAACTTCTAGTGATCCTGGTTCACCTAGGGTAAGAAATATTGTTACTGAAGATCTTCCATTTGGCCTCATTTCTATTGAAGAGCTTACTCGTCCAGACGGAAAGTTATCTCTTCCTGAATCCCCTCAGTCTTTAAATCTTAGGGAGCGTGAATCCATTTTCTACAGCCCTATTCGAACTGACGCTTGGTATCTATCTTTGACAAAAATTTTAGAGAACCCGGGTCTTGCTTTTTCTCCACCTCGAATTCCATTTCATCCTACGCCCAGAGGTTACTATCCTTCATCCATTATGGATGGAGAGTCATCTATGTTTTCTTAGACACTGGAAGCATTTTTACACGGTGGTCCTTCTATTCCTTTAGGATATCAGGCTCTGTCTAGTACTTTCTCTAGAGCAGCTCCTCGACCGATTGAAAAATTATTATCATCCGGTCTTAATGGAATTAAAACTGAAACGTCGAACGCAGAGCAAATATTTATGATGTTTGGTAATATTTCGAATCCTCAACTTCAAGGCAGTCTGTTACCGCCTGGAGGACAATTTCAGGGAAGTCAGTTACCGCCTGGGGGGAAATCTCAGGGTAGTCAATTACCGCCTGGGGGGCAACCTTCAGGCAGTCAGTTACCACCTGGTGGGAAACCTCAAGGTAAATTTTTCCCAGGACAAACTGTGTGACAATATTATTTTGGAGAACAACCTCAAGGACAGTACATACCTCTAGGTTATCAACCTTCAGGACAGTACATACCCCAAGGTCAACCCAAAACTCAATATTTTCCTCAAGGTCCTTATCAACCCTAGTTTCAGTACGTGCCTCAGGGTTATCAACCTCAAGGTCAGTACCCAATTCAAGGTTTCCAACCACCTTCTGGTCAATCATCTGTACAAGGAGCCAGAAATTTGACACTTACTTATCAACCCTACGTTCAACCAGGCTATGGTCCTTACATTCAACCTTCTACGGGACAATACCCTCGAACAAACATGGTATGGGATCCATCCCAATTTCAACAGCCTATGCAACCTAATGTGCAGTTGTCTTCTCAACCTGGACAGCCTTTGGTTTCTGGTCCAACCCAGCAACCTGTCCAGCCTACTATTCAAACCCCTGCACCTGGTTCTGTTCAGCAGTCTGGGCCTAGTACACCTCAGACTCCACCTCAAACTGCTGCAACATCTATTCAACCTATAACACTTGTTTCTGGAGAATCTTTAGCTCCAAGTTCTTCTATCCCTGCATCTGTGCAAATCCCTCATGTCTCTATACCCCAGTCAGAACCTACAGTTCAGACTTCGGTCCAGATACATGCGAGACAAGCTGGTACAAGTACGATTGTCACAAGTCAACCGTAATTCATGTATCAACCGTACTAGGGACAGTCTCAATTCGGTCCCGTTTCACAAAACCCATCTTATCAGTATCAACCATACCCTGGCTATACTTATCAACAGCCTCAACAACCCCAGTTTGGTCCTGTTAATCTTGGTTACCCGGGAGGTTATACCATTCCTAATGCAAATACGATTCCCAGTTATCTTGGGTATCCTCCTCCTGGAACTGCTTTGGCTACTCAAGGTTTTCGCGGCCCTAACCGTCAGTTACCATTTATTGCAACTTTGGATTTACCTTATTTGACACGCCTTACGAATGATCCAATTTTCTATTATCCGTACTGGCCGCCAATGCCGCATAAGTTGCCCAATGATATACCAAAATTCGAGGGTATGTTAGGAGAGGATCCATCAAATCACGTTATGAATTATCACCTCTGGTGTGCGTCTAATTCAATAATTGATGATTCAATTCGCTTACGTCTTTTCCAAAGAACTCTTATTGGTCTTGCCGCCAAATGGTACATTGAGTTACCACGAGGCTCTTTTAATAATTTCAGTCAGTTAGCAACTTCCTTCTTTATTCATTTTCAGTTTCCTGTCCGATACAACAATGGCACGAAACTATTGACTTCACTAAAGAATCCACGTCCACATATATTTCTGATCATATTCACGAATGGCGACGTAGAAGGCGTTTAGTGAAAGTTTACATTCTAGATCAAATTTTGGCGGAATGGTTTGTTAAATCATTGTTACCCAAAATCACTGAAGATGTAGCTAAGGCTGGAGTTGTTACTAAGGATCAAGTCATTGCTCAAGCTCAATACCTTGACCTCGTCTATACGCAGTCAGGTACTTTACATGAAAAAATCCATGATCTTCCAAAACAAGGTCAAATAACTGCAACTCCTTCAGCGTCTCATGCCGCTGATGGTATGATTGGTACAGTGATTACTAAAAGCAAGAAGAAATCTTCAAATAATTCTTCTCCTATAATAACTTTACCTGATTCCCCAAAAGGAGAGTCTTCCGTTGAAATTTCTGCTGACATTCATGTTGTAGAGACATCTAGGACCAAATCTAAATCCGACAGTAAAAAGAAGGGGAAGAATAAAAAAAAAAAGAATTCAAAAGAAAAAATAGATAAAAATGAATCTAATGACGAAAAACGCAAGCCTCGCTATCCTTGTTACATTTGCGACGAGGATCATTTTACTAAAGAATGCCCACATCGAGCAGAGGTTTCGAAATTCGTTAAAGGTTCACAACAACCCACTATCTTGAAGGATCCTTTTCCCACTCAAGATAGTAAGATGGTTGGTTCTACCTCAAATGCCTCAGAAGAACCTATTCTGATGATGTCTCATGTCAGGATTGCGACGCGATCGCAAGATTATGGTAGTAAGAATCCTGTTGATGGTAAAGAAGCAGAATCTTCTAGTGCAAACACATCAACTACACCTCCCCTTGTTTCTGGTCCGCTACAGATCGAGAAACCCAATCCATACTTAGTAATCAAACCACCTGCTAAAGGTGTTCTTCGTAAATCAGCTTCTCAGAATTACAACATTGTTGAGGACTTAGCTATTTCCCCTTCAACAATGTCGGCTTTGGAAGTGCTGCAATTGTGCCCAGCACAACGTAAATTACTTTTGTCTGCTATAGGAGCTGTCGATATTCAGGATTCGAACCTAATAATCTTCGATTTAAAGAATAGTACACCTCGCCTACCTCATCAAATGGCTTTCCAGATTCCAGTATTAGTCAAAAACAGACCGATCTTTCAGACTGTGATTGATGAAGGGGCTTCTCTGTGGATTATTTCGATCCAGTGTTGGAAATCTCTTGGTTCTCCTACACTCAATCAGTCTCCAATGATTCTAAAGGCTTTTGATGGCCGAGGTTTCCATCCTTTCGGTATTTTGCAGGATTTACCTATAGGGGTCGAAGGCAAAACCGTAAATCTAGATGTGGAGGTGGTTGATGCCCCTCTAGATTACAACCTTCTCCTGGGTCGCAGTTGGTCTTATGCTATGACTGCTGTTGTTTCATCGGTCTTTCAGCTTATCAAGTTTCCACATCAAGGAAAGATTGTTACAATATATTAGCTCACTTATTTTTCATCCGATCCAACCTCTACAGAAACTATCCAGCACATCGGTAAAATGGCTATCCCTTACAAGGATGTTGGGGTAGGTTTGATTAAAGATTCTGGTTTACTAGGAACTTTTTCCTTTCCTCTTCATAACGTATCACCTCATATTGCAAATATTCATATGATTTCATCGAATACCATTACATTTTATGATCCTTGGATCGTACCTTCCGATTCCGAGTTGGATTCATTTGATGGCGCGATGCCTTTGAGTCCCTTTGAAATTACATATCAGGCTGTACAGTCGCTTTCCGATCCTTCTTCAACCGAAATTGATCCAATGAATGGGATCCATGAGGAATCACTTTCTATATCTAGCTCAACCACAACGACATTTCCTGATCTTGTTCATACTGATGAGAAGATTCGTGAAATTTTTTCTGTTGACGATTTTCCATGGGAAGATCTACATCATCGATCTTCGTTTTTACCTGAGCTGGATCATTTTGAAAATGATTTCGCTTCTATTTTTACTCCTGAATATGTCAAGGAACCGCAGAATCCATTGAAAAATCCTGATTCTGAGTTAAATTTGGAAAATATCTCTCGAACAATTCCAATTGATATTTAAGTTAAGCCAGGAATAATTGAAAACATTCATATAGGTGCTTGCTGTACGGACGATGAAATCCAAACTTATAAAGCCCTATTTCAAGAATTCCATGACCTGTTTGCTTGGTCATATGAGGAAATGCCAAGAATCGATCCGTCAATTGTTGTACATGAAATCAAGACTTACCTGGATGCCAAACCTGTCCGTCAACGTTTACGTTAAATACATCTGAGAAAAGCTGCTGCTATCAAAGCTAAGGTTGAAAAATTACTTCGTGCAGGTTTCATTTATCCAATTCCATTAACGGATTGGGTATCGAATATTGTTCCTATTAACAAAAAACAAGGAACGATATGAGTATGTATCGACTATAGGGATATTAATCGAGCTTGTCCTAAAGACAATTATCCAACCCCCTATATCGATCAGATAATTGATGTTTGTGCCAGCAGTGAAATTTTCTCCTTTATGGATGGTTTTTCTGGTGACAATCAAATAAACATACTTCCTGTTGATCAGCTAAAAACAAATTTCATTTGTCCGTGGGGAACATTTTCTTATTGCAAACTACCCTTTGGATTGAAGAACGCTGGGGAAAATTTTCAAAGGGCTATGTCTTACACGTTTCATGACATTAAGCACATTGTGCAGCCTTATCTCGATGATTTACCTGCTCATTGATTGCGTAGGGCCGACCATGTCACTCATTTACGAGCTATCTTTATGAGATGTAGGCATTATCGAATTCAGCTGAATCCACACAAATGTGTTTTCTGTGTAGAATCAGGTCGCTTACTGGGATTTTTTGTTTCGAAAGCAGGCATTCGCGTTGATCCGTCGAAGGTTGAAGCTATTGTCAATCTACCTCCTCCTTCGACTCTGCGCCAACTCCAAAGTTTGCAGGGGAAAGCAAAATTTTTACGTCGGTTCATTCCTAACTATGCCGAGCTAACAAAGGGTTTTATCCGGTTGTTGAAACAGAACATTTCATTCTTTTAGGATGAGATCGTTGACCGATATTTTGATGCACTTAAACAAGCGTTGACCCATGCACCGTTATTGCATCCTCCCAACTACAACCGTGACTATTTTTTGTACCTTGCCGCCTCTCATTCCACCATTAGGATGGTTTTAGTTCAGGAAGATGAATTCAACAATGAACATGTGATTTACTATCTCAGTCGAAATCTGCATCCGACTGAGATCAAATACACACATGTGGAGAAATTGGCCTTGGCAGCTATTCAAGCTGTCCAAAGATTTCGACACTACGTCTTATTACGAAAAACCACAGTAATTTATGACTGTGACCCTATGATGTACATCTTGACCAAAAAATTGCTAGGGGGCAAGTATTCAAAATGGATAGTTATTTTGCAGGAATTTGATTTGGAATTTGAAAAATCCAAGGCAAAGAAATCTTTGGTTTTTCCCGAACTGATGTGTGATTTCCCCTCTACTGATACTGAAACTGTAACGGAACAGCCCATTGTGGATGAATCCTTGTTTATTATCAGTACTCTTGATCCATGGTATGGGGATATAATTGTTTATCTCCAAACCCAATCTTTTCGGCCTGAAAGTTCACGATCTCAGCGACGGAAAATACGTTTCCAATCCCAACAATACAATATTATTGGTGATACACTCTATCGTCATGGAGTGGATTCTATTTTCCGACGCTGTCTTACCCATGAAGAAGCTAAGAAGGTTCTAAATGATTTCCATTCTGGAGCATGTGGCGGTCATATGTCTGGGTATGCCACAACCCAAAAGATATTGCGCGGTGGTTATTTCTGGCTGTCGTTATTCAAATATTGTATCTATGCAGTCCGGAAATGCCACAATTGTCAAGTCTTTGATCGTAAAATGTGTGCACCACCTGCTCCTCTTCACCCTATAATTGCTGTCGGTCCTTTCGCAAAGTGGGGTATCGATTTTAATACATGTAACCCTCACTCGGCCGGGGGGCATGCGTATATTATCTTAGCGGTAGATTATTTTACTAAGTGGGCCGAGGCGATGCCTACATTTTCAGTAGACGGCAAGACTACTGCAACTTTCGTGTTCAATCATATAATTGCTAGATTCGGTGTTCCTCAAGCCATTATTACAGATCATGGAAGTCATTTTCGGAATATTATGATGACTGAACTGACATATCAACTTAGCCTGTGCCACGATAGTTCTATTCCATATTACCCGCAGGCTAATGGTCTGGTTGAAGCTATCAATAAAGTTTTAGTCACTATGATCAGACGAATTATTGGTATTCATAAGTCGAATTGGCATTCCATGTTATTTTCAGCACTTTGGGCATATTGGACCTCAGTAAAAACATCGACTGGTTTCACTCCCTTTCAACTGGTTTATGGTTTGGAAGCTGTGTTTCCTATTGAATGCGAAATTCCATCATTGAAATTAGCCATAGAATTACTCCCAGCTACGTCTGAAGAGGATAAGCGTTTTTTGTACTTGGCTCAACTAGATGAGAATCAACGAAATGCTGCATTAACAAACAAAGCTCATGTCAAACAAATAAAATGTAGAAAATTTGAATAAATGATATATTATTCACTGAGATTCTCCTGATTACACACGATTTTATCTTCATGCACAATACAAAATCTCTTCTACCATTGATCATTACATGCGGAAATAAAATCAATTGCATGCGCACATTAAAACCATAAACATTCACATATATGAACACAGTATTTCATGGGAAAGCTTAAAGCTAAAAACCCCAACTATCTGTATATTATATGTCATAGAGATCGTGTAACAATCATTTTACAAAGCTCCTCACAAGCTCTCAGCACAACCTCCAATTGCTACACACTAATCAAGCTAGATCTAGCAAAACACATGCTCCAATCTCTGCCACCTGATAGCCAGCCTCTATTGCGTAATCAATGCTGTAGGATGGCTCATTAAATAACATAAACCACATGGCTTGTACTGTGAAATCCTCATGGGCTCCTCCAATCACTGGTAGTTGCAAATATGCAACAATATAGTCACAACTGATAGTTAACCTGCTCTTTCACCTATCTCTGCACTGGTCTCCACTGAAACTGTCCATGCACTGAAGTTAACTGATGTATTCTTTAGTTGATTAATGAGTTTATAATTAGTGAATTAATTAATAATTAATTCACACCACTCTTCACTAGTGTATTAATCAGTTAGACTAAATACAGCTAGTTCAACTATGTTTAGATTAGTTAAACTGAACACAACTCCATTAACTCCTCAATCAACTCCACCAAACTCTGTCACATGAGTTCTAACTGAAGTCTCCATGCAATAGCTCCACTTAACCCCTAGGAATAGCGTAATTCCTTCTGTCAGCTCATGTGCCACATCTATGCACTTAACTGAAGTGCTCCAAGAGAATAAGATAATGTTAATAGTCCAAATATTATTAAGAGCTAATAATATTCGACATATCTATTTTTAGACTGGAAATCTAAAAATAGATTCCGCCCAATATGTCTAAAAATAGAAGTCCATCTATTTTTTCTGACTTGACCAACCATCCACAAATAACATCCTGCAACTCATAGAACATGATCCATATGTCTACAAATAGACATAGTCTAAAAATAGACTTTGCACCAAAAATAGCTTGCGGGCCCACTTAGTGAAGGCGACTCTTTTCACTAATCTCGTCATCTTGTTGCAATATCAACACTTCCTCTCAACAAGATAAGGATTATCTGCCACCTCTATCCTGCCTCTGTGGTATTCGAATTTTGTCCTGGTGAGCGCCTTCGTCAAGATATCAGCATCCTGATCCTCCGTAGGAATGTAGGAAAGTGACATGATCTTCCGCTGCACACAATCTCTGATATGATGATACCGATCCGTGAAGCCATGCTGCCTCAACTCATCCTCCTGTCTGTACCATGATCCATATCCCGATGTGCCTTTGAGATATCTCAATACATGCTTCCTCGCCTTCCAAAAGAGCTTGGTAGGCTTAACCATAGCTTGTGAAAGCTGGTTAACTGCATAACATATGTCGGGTCATGTATTGACCAGATACATAAGCAACCCCACCAACTGTCGATAAACAGTGGCATCCACTACCTTCGCCGAAGTAGCATCCTCCTTCCTCCAACCACCAGGAAGAGGAGTATCAACAGGCTTGCAGCCATGCATGTTGAACTTCTCCAGTATCTCCCGGGCATACTTACCCTGAGAAACAAACAGTCCATCACTACGCTGCCAAATTTCCAATCCCAGGAAATAATGAAGGAGGCCCAAGTCCTTCATCTCAAAATCTTTTGCAAGATCATCCTTGCATGAGATTATCAACAGCTCATCACCTGTCAAAATCAAATCATCTACATAAAGTACAATGATCAGCAACTTACCCTCCACCACAATCTGGTATAGGTTCGGATCCACCTCACTCTTGGAGAATCCAAGTCCGGTGAAATAACTGTCTATCCGTGTGTACCAAGCACGAGGTGCTTGTTTCAACCCATACATCGCTCTCTTGAGCCTGCACACATGCGACTTGCTGCTGAAGATCTCGAAACCTTCGGGCTGCTTTATGTACACCTCCTCCTCAATGACTCCATTGAGGAACGCAGTCTTCACATCCATCTGATGAATGTGCCACCCCATCTGCGCTGAGAGAGCAAGAATCGTCCGTATGGAAGAATACCTTGCGACAGGTGCAAAGGTCTCCTCATAATCGATCCCCTCAATCTGTGAGAAGCCTCGGGCAACAAATCTTTCCTTGTACTTCTCCACACTCCCGTCAGCCGCCTGCTTCACTTTGTAGATCCATCGCGAACCCACCACTGATTTCCCCTCCGGTCGCGGGACAATCTCCCATGCACTGTTTCTGACAATAGAATCATACTCTTCCACCATGGCATCTACCCATGCGGGATCCTCCACAGCTTCCTCGAAAGAGGATGGCTCTGTCACGATACACTTGCTCATAAGAGCCATGTATCCAGTATACCGGTCAGGTGACTGTCTCTGTCTGCGCTGTGATGTAGGTGCTCCTACAACCTTCTCTGCATCTTGAGCCAGTCGCTTAGCTTCTGTAGTGCGCTTCCGCCCTCTGATGGTTGGCGCTGCATGAGTGGTATCTTCCACTCCATGAACCTCATCTTGTGGCTGATCCACATCCTGAGACTCATCCTTAGGAGCTAATAGCTCCTCATCTGCATGCAAGTGTGGCTCCCTCTCAAGCGAACACTTCATGGCTTTCTCCTCATGAAATTTGATATCCCGTCGCACAACAGTCTTGTGACTGTCTGGCAAATACACACGATAGTTGTGGGGTGTATCAGTGTACCCCATAAATATCCCAACCTCTGCGGTCGGCTCCAGCTTCTTCCTGGCATCCTTCGTCACATGAATGTAAACAGGTGAACCAAAAATCCTCAAATGGGAAATATCATGCCTCTTACCAGAAAACGCCTCCTCGGGTGTACTCATGCCAAGTATCCTGTGAGGACAACGGTTCTGCACATATACTGCAGTATTGCATGCCTCCGCCCACAAGTGAATGGGTAGGCCCTGATCATGCAACATCGCCCGTGCAGCACCCACGATCTTTTTGTTCTTCCGCTCAGCAACCCCGTTCTGCTGTGGGTTATGAGGTGCTATGAGCTCTCTTGAGAGACTACTTTGCCTTTGCCAAAGTCCTTGGGCTCACGAGAGATGAATTCACCACCTGAATCAGCTCACCGAGAGCCTTCACTAGATGCCGATTGTTTCTCAACCGATTACTGCCTTGAACTCACGGAACTTTGAGTATGTCTCGCTCTTCTTCTGCATGAAGAAGATCCAACACTTCCGAGAGAAATCATCAACAAAGATCACATAGTACTTGTGCTTTTCTGTCGAACCTACTGAGAAAAGTCCACACATGTCTGTGTGGATTCTCACAAGGATCGTCGTGGCGCGACTATCCTTCTCGTGAAAGGTGGCTTTCACAAATTTTCCCAAGGTACACCCCTTGCACTGATCTGACTGCGCAAGAGTGCCCTTAGGAAGCCCAGTAGAAATCTGCTGCAGTATCTTCAAAGCTCCATGGTGAAGGTGGCCCGATCTCCGGTGCCACAGCTCGCCATCATCCCGGCTCACCACTCCTTCCGCCTTGCATGCCATTGCTGCGCAGCCATCCACTTGCAACTGATAAAGGTTCTTAACCCAGACGCTATCCTCAGAGTCTCCTGATTTAGCAGCGCCACAGCAGCAGAAAAGCCTTTCCTGCTAAAGACAACATCATATCCCTTGTCTTCTAACATCGCCACAGAGATAAGATTCTTCTTCAATCCTGGAACATGCATCACTTCCTTCAATACGAAGGGTTTACCAGACTCCCTCTCAAAGGAAATGGTACCGATACCGGTCACACTGTATCTACCATCATCGCCCATCTCGATGTGCACTCTAAGATCTTTCTCATCCAGATCAATAAACAAATCTCGATCTCCTCTCATGTGAAAAGATGCACCACTGTCAAGAAACCACACCGAACCCATCACACTTGAGACCAAGCATGCGATCAGCGAAAAATCCAGCTCAAATTGCGAGGCTAAGGCCTCTCCAGTTGTAGATCCAGCAACCTGCTTATTTTTCTTCTTCTGTGGACAACTAGTGGCGTAATGTCTGTGTTGGTGACAGTGAAAGCACTTCACCTTGGACATGTCCTGCTTCTTGCCTTTCGCACCAGATTGAGAAGCATGCTTCTTGATCTTCCCATTCTTTGCTTTGGAAGCCAAAGTGAAATTCTCTTCATCAGAGTTCTTTGATGAAGATTTTTCCCTGGTACTTCGCCTTATCTCCTCTTGCACAAGATCCGACCAAAGTCGCTCCCATCCCGACAATTTCTCCCGACCATTGACAGAGTCCTGATAGGAATGCCAACTCTTCGGAAGCCCAAGGAGAGCCAAGCTCACCAAGTCCTCATCACATCAACTTGGTAACCCCGCCCAACTCATCACCGTATTGGATGAACTTAGGCGAAGTCTTGGGCACTCTTGTGGCCTTTCTCCATTACATAGCCGAGTTTATGTACTTTACCTTATGGTCAGCCTGCAGAAGTAAATTGTAAGACTTCCACATCAAGAATGGAGAAGCTTTACCGTGAAGGCTGGACACTATATGATCCTTCACCTCAGCGGAGAGGAATCCTTTGGCACTTTCTTTGTCTTCTTTTGCCATGCGTCAAGTATGACAACATCACTAGAAGTAGGTTTTGGAATTTCTGCATCTATGAACTCCTTCAACCCATTGTCATCCAGCACCGCCTCCATCCTGTCCTTCCATGCAATATAATTCGAGCTGCCCTCAAGGGCATACTCCAATCACAATCCGTTGAAATACATCTCAACTTAGACACCAAGAAAACACTGCTGCAAATTCGAATTCCACTAGCACAAAACTCAACCGCTTCAATTTTTTGCAATTTCTCCAATGATCAATATTGCTCTGATACCATGTAGAAAATTTGAATAATTGATATATTATTCATCGAGATTATCCTAATCAAACACTATTTTATCTTCATGCACAATACAAAATCTCTTCTACCATTGATCATTACATGCGGAAATAAAATCAATTGCATGCGCACATTAAAGCTCGCCAACATTCCTACTTACATATGAACACAGTATTTAATGGGAAAGCTTAAAGCTGAAAACCCCCAAATATCTGTATATTATATGTCATGGAGATCATGTAACAATCATAGTACAAAGCTCCTCACAAGCTCTCATGCACACCCTCAATCGCTACACACTATCAAGCTAGATCTAGCAAAACACATGCTCCAATCACCTTACGATAGCGATCTCTATTGCATAATCAATCTTTATTAGGATGGCTCGTCAGCATCTTTCAAACCACCAGCGTACTCACCCAATCCATAAGGAGCTCCTCTCAATCAACGGTAATTTGCAAGTATGCAATAGTATAGTCACAACTGATAGTTAACCTGCTCTTTCACCTATCTCTGCACTGGTCTCCACTGAAACTGTCCATGCACTGAAGTTAACTGATGTATTCTTTAGTTGATTAATGAGTTTATAATTAGTGAATTAATTAATAATTAATTCAAAACACTCTTCACTAGTGTATTAATCAGTTAGACTAAATACAACTAGTTCAACTATGTTTAGATTAGTTAAACTGAACACAACTCCATTAACTCCTCAATCAACTCCACCAAAATTTGTCACATGAGTTCTAACTGAAGTATCCATGCAATAGCTCCACTTAACCCTCAGGAATAGCGTAATTCCTTCTGTCAGCTCCTGTGCCACATCTGTGCACTTAACTGAAGTGCTCCAAGAGAATAATATAATGTTTATAGTCCAAATATTATTAAGAGTTAATAATATTCGACATATCTATTTTTAGACTGGCAATCTAAAAATAGATTCCGCCCAATATGTCTAAAAATAGAAGTCCATCTATTTTTTCCGACTTGACCAACCATCCACAAATAGCATCCTGCAACTCATAGAACATGATCTATATGTCTAAAAATAGACATAGTCTAAAAATAGACTTTGCGCCAAAAATAGCTTGCGGGCCCACTTAGTGAAGGCGACTCTTTTCACTAAGCTCATCATCTTGTTGCAATCTCAACATAAAAGCTCAGTATGATAGAAATGTTACCCCTCGTATTTTTTTAGAAGGAGACCTAGTTTTAGTGTATGATCAAGCCAACGATAAGCTAGGGGTTGGAAAATTCGTGCCTATGTGGCATGGTCCTTTCATTGTTAAGCGAAAGCTGGCAAAAGGGGCCTATGAGCTGATAGATTTCGACGGTGTCCCTTTAGATAAACCCAGAAATGGGCTTTATCTGAAGAGATATTATGCTTAAACTTGGTGTGGAGATTTTTAGTTAGATTAGATTCTTTACTTTTGGTGTGTCTTAGATTAGAAAAGCGTGCCTAGTTTAGAGTGTGTTCTTATTACTATTCCTGCTTATCTGAGTTTTACTCTTGATATTGTAGATGCCAACATCTCTTCAAACCTACATTGGTTTTGCTGATGGTGCTTGTCGTAGTACACGGAACATTTCTTTCGCAGCTTGGGTTATCTATTCACCCTTTGACGAGTTAGTATCCATGCATGGGGTAAGCCTCGGTCAAACAACGAAAAACATTGTAGAGTATAGTGCAGTGATTGAGTTATTATCTGAATCCATATTGTTTGGGATTCGGAGTTTGATTGTTAGGTTGGATTCTGAACTTGTTGTATTAAAGCTTAACAGAGTTTATGCCATTAGAAATCCAGTGTTGTTACGGTTATTATTAAGAGTTCGTCTCTTGGAACGTGAATTTGATTACATTGAATATCAGCATATTCCAAGACATTTAAATACTTTAGCAGATGTAGTTGCTTCTAGTATGATAAATAGACATTTGAAATAAAACAAAGCAGTAAATTAAACAACATTTGATAACATGTACACAGATATCCGGTAATAGTGATATATCATAGCATAGACGTTTGTTTTCAAAATATACATTGTCTTGTGTTGGACGATTTAAAATACAAAAAAAAATAGGACTTAAGAAGTGTTGAAAATGATTTTTACTTGAATCATCCCATTACTCTCCTGGAGGAAAAGCCATGTCTTTGTTGCCACGGTAGTCTATCCCGGCGTATGAAATTCCTTAACGATGAAGAGTTGGTTGTTCAACCAACGAAAATATGTTGACAAAAATCTAACAATCTCAATGCCCTCAGCATTTGATTGGCAACACGTAATGTTGCATTCCTGTACAGTCTAGTAACAGTGAAGACAATAAATTTGAACTCACGACGGATAATAGATTTGATATCTATCCGTTTATCCTTGGGGTCTACTAAACCATTGCAAAACTCTGCTTTGAGACTAGCAACAGATTGGCCACCTGGTCTAGTCCCGAATAGAGATAAGTGTCCGCCCCTCTTGGACAAAACAGTCAAAAAATATATATCCTCCAGCTTGATTTCGAGCCGGTGGCCGATAAACAAGAAACACTGGTCCTGTGTGTCCCATCTGTTCACTAGCCATATCAGGAAATCAACTTGGGCCCTCATATGGTCCAGAATTTATACAGATTACTTGGAGCTGACGGTTTCTGATTCCGACAAACCGATTTTCAGGAATCTTCACAGGAAGTTTTTCTTATCCAAAAGCTCTCACTTTTTCACTTTGAATTCAAATAGTAAACATGAAATTAGAAAAGTCCTTTTTATAAATTTTTTCGAATAAATGAATTTTTAATTTGTTTAATTTTCACTTTAAAAAGGTAATTTTTGAAAACATTTTTATTTATCTTAAACAGGTATGTGTAATTGTTTCAAGTTTTTGTGTAGAATATTGGATTTTTCGGTAAAAATGATCATTTTTCAACAAAGAGCATACTTTTATCACTTTTTCGGACTCTTTCAAAAATTTACGAAAAAGCGAAACATTGGAGTCCTCTTTTAATCCCTTTTCAGACTCTCTAAACATGAAAAGATTGCCAAGCACTTGATTATTCGAACTCGTTAAAGTAAATGAATGATCGTCCTTTCAGTATAAACTTACCCCTTTTACGGACTGAAATGGACTATTTACGAAAAAGGTATACATTGACTAATTACGGTCAATAGAGTTCTCTCCCGCATTATTTTATCCTTTTTCGGGCTCGAGAGACTAAATTTACGAAAAATTACCCCCATGGAGTTTTCTTAAGTTTTTTCTTCTGACTCTCTAAAATTGAAAAAACACCGAGTTTATCCTATACTGGACTCGTTAAAATTTAACAATAAAGGATCTGTTCAATTTTAAACAGGAACGAACCACTCCTCCTTAGGGTTCGAATCTTAAACTAAGTTGGACTCATCCGAAGGATGAGCTTAAAAACAAGCAAATGTTATCCTGCTCAAGCTTGTCAAAAATAAAAAGGTACTTGCCAGAAATGGTGGGGGAAAAGAGAGAAAAATGAACCTGTTTGTTACATTTTGATTATTCGGAAAACCATTAACCACTCTTGAACACGACACTTTTGTTCACCTGGGTTGGGAAAATCCTTTACCTAACAGTTAATCAAACCATATTGAAAGTCTTCAGCCGGTTTCTGGGTATTAGCTTCGGGTCAATTGTCACCAAACCATCTTCAGTGTCGTTATGTGTTCAAGAGGACAGTTCAAACAAACCATTCATCTACAAAATATCTATAATCCATTTTGACCATCCCTGAGTCAGTCCTTGCCAATATATTTCTTCAAAACTTGATCTATGATTTTGTGTTGTGGGCTTGCCTACGACGGATCACTTTCTATCGATGACAGCTCATTATCTAGAAAGTTGATCCAGAAATCATCAGTACCTTGAAATATGCATGCCTCAATGGCAGGTTTCTTGCCTTCGACAACAGGTTGCATCATTGACCTTCGATCTAATGATTCTGTGACATGTTCGACTTCAATTCATTCATTCACATTTCATGGATTGTACTGAGTACTTTGCGGGCCATTGACATTACTGGTGGTTACCCTCACACTTGTTAACAATCCACATCATTGGTTGGTAATCAAATGGTTTCTACCATGTTCGACTTCGACACATTCATTCACATGGATAGAATCGTGCTGGTTCGAGAAGCGGAAATAAAGACCCTGGATCTAGTTTCTACCATCCAGGCTGTGAGGAATTTTTTTATTCATTTATACAGTGGAATATTCATAAACAGATGGCTGCGTCCATACTGTGTCTACAGATGTCTATATTGTTGATGTATTCAAAATCATTCCTGTATCAGAACAATTTAAATTAGTTTTCTAGTTAGTTTTGATTTGAGTATGGGAATGCCTACCTCAGCAATGATATGATTACATATATATATTTTGCATTGAATGTTTTTATAGGTTCTGATTGGGGTGTCCACAGGATTATCCTTGAAATGATAAAGTACTTCACTCTTAATATATAACAGGCTTCATCTTCATCTATTCCAGAATTCACACTTTAGGGGGCAATCTGTTGCACTAAAAACTGTCACCTTGACATTCTGCTGACTGTATGAGCTCATTAACACTCATATATGCCTCCTCTGAAAGTCTTACAACCTTTGTTCCTCATTCCAAGCCCTAAAATCAAGAGAAGATCCACTAAAATCTCTGAAACTCAGGGTACGCAGGTAACATGAAGCCTGCCTGTGTTCCTGGCTTGGGTACGTAGGTAATACACTGCTTACCTGCGTTCTAGAACACAGTTTTCCCTTGTAATGCCTACGTACCCTTCTCAAAATAAAAAAAGTGAGAAAGTAAAGTTAAAAATCTAATTTGAGGTCAATTCTAGAAGGTTCTAGATGAGATTTTTTGGGGATGAGTATGCTTTGATAAGGTTCATGCATCCCTCACCTTAAGGAACTAATCCCTTGATGTGAGGAGCCTGTCCCTTTGAAGGAGGATTCTATCCCTTCAAAGGTGGAACCCTAACCTCCTCATCTTCTCTATAAAAAGAGGCATTGGGTAGCCTCAAAGGGAGTTCAAGCTTTATGTGTGATTGAGTTGAAGTGATGTTGAGATTTAGACTTCTTTCTGCTGAGATTTTGAGAGGAAAGATTACATACCTCTATGTGCTCCTGGAGGAAGAGTGAAAAACTTAAGGAGACTCCTACTTTAGACCCCGGGAAGGCCTTTTCAAACATCAAGGCTAAGGTTGTAAGGTTCTTATGTTATTTTAAGATTAATACAATCAAGTTTTGTTTTTCTCAATAAATTGTCGTTCGATTGTTTATTTCAATAAGCTGTCGTTTGATCAATTATTTCATATATTCCTTGATCACTATGATAGGTATGTTTTATAATTATTTGTTATACATGTGCTATTTAATATTTTCTTGTTTGTGATTGCAGGTTGACAAAAGATGACACTTTGTTGCGACGAAAGACGACACTTTCTTGCGACAAAAGAACTCTTGTTGCGACGGAAGGATTATTGTTGCGACGAAAGAACTCCTGTTGTGACAGAAGAACTCTTGTTGCAACGGAAGGATTATTGTTGCGACGAAAGAAATCTTGTTGCGACGGAAGAACTATTGTTGCAACGGAAAGAATTATTGTTGTGACGAAAGAACTCTTGTTGCGATGGAAGGATTATTGATGTGACGGAAGCACTACGACCGCAAATAAGCATTTGGATCTAAGGTAGGACCGACACCTTCATAGAATTTATTTGTAAAACGAATATATTTAGAGAAAGACAAAATTATTTGTTCGTTTGTTGCTAGATTGTCTTCTGACACTAGGGAGATCGATCTTGTCTGCAATATCGTTAATCCGCCCAACAGAGTACACAAGCTTAAGGTACTAGGCGCGAGCGATGGCTTGTTCCTCAGTGATGCATGCCCCCATAGCAATGCCCTTAGCAATAGGACTAATGAAAGAGGTAGTAAACTAGTCAATTAGAAGCTGATCAGGAATCTCAAACTTGATCAGGCGACGATGACACCTCCATTCATGAATATGATCCGAGATATGGGTAGCTTGATCTTGTTTCAAGGATGTGAGGAGGTGCGTCCTGATTTCATATTGAACTGGTAACTGAAAGTGCGTGATAAATGCCATGGATAAATAATTGAAACCCTGAAAGATGTCATGAGATAACTCGATGTACCACTTGGCAGCGACACCAGTAAGAGTCCATTGGAAAAGACGGATTTTGATAGAATCCTCAACCCAAGAGTTAGAGGAACACTAAATATGGTATGTCATAACATGCACTTGGGGGTCTTCTCTGGACTTGCCCTCAAACTTGGGACAATCACCAGGGATTTTGGTTGGAACTGGAGGCCAATACGGGTTATGAAGGATTAGATCGTTTGTTAACTTTGACACATCAGGCAGTTCCAACTTAGCGAGAAACGGTAATTGAGGATTAAAAGGCATCAGAGGTTGTTGATAAAGGCCAGTGTTAGCATTCCACCCAGGTTGAGAGAAATTCTGCCCCCATATGTTTTGTCCTGGATGATTCTGTCCATAGGGGTTATAAGCCTGATAATTCAGTCCATACTAGGGTTGAGGATCGGGATACTGATTCTGAGCATACCATTGAGGTCCTTGCTGAGAAACATAGGGATTTTGTCGTCGGAATGTAAGAATTGCCTTGAGGTGGATTATACACCATTTGGGATTTATTTTGAGGGTAATAAGTGAAAGCTTGGGGCGCACTATATACTGCCTAAAAATGACCTTGAGGAGGGTAAGTAATGCCTTGAGGTTGAGCAGGTTGTCCATGCAGAGAAGGTTGAACTGGCTGCTGAGAAGGTTGAACAAGTTGAACCGACTATTGAGCAGGTTGAACATGTTAAGATTCAACAAGATGATGAGCTTAGTGAAAAGAGTCACCTTCATTAAGTGGGCCCGTAGGATATTTTTGGCGCAAGTCTATTTTTAGACATGGCGATCATATTTTAGAAGTTGCAAGATGCTATTTGTGGATGGTTTGTAAAGTTGGAAAAATAGATAAAATTCTATTTTTAGAATATTGGGTGAAGTTTATTTACAGATCGTCGATCTCAAAATAGAAGTGTCGATTATTATTATCTCTTAATAATAATCCGACAATAAACAACAAATTATTCTCTTGGAGCACTTAATTTCAGTGCACAGATTTGGAAAATCAGTGGGCTGAAGGAATTACGCAATTCCTAGGGTTTACTGGTGGTTCATGCATGGAGGACTCAGTTAGAACTGAAGTGAAAAAGTTATGACAGAGTTGGAAGAGTAGTTCATGGAGTTGTATTTAGTTTAACTCAATTAGACTCAGTTGAGCTAGTTGTATCTAGTCAAACTTAATGATGCACTAGTGAAAGTGGAGTGAATTAATTAGTTAATTAATTCAAAAATAATAACTCATTAATCAACTGAACAATACAACAGTTAACTACAATGCATGTCAGTTCCAGTGGAGACCCAGTGGAGAGATAGGTGAAAGGGCAAGATGGACTATCTGTTGTGACTATAGTGATGCATTGATTGCACCACACACACATTGGAGTTTCCAGTGAGGATTGCGCAGTCAAGGAAAGGGTAATTAAAATTCATTTAGAGATATTCTTCAGTAGGGATTGCGCAGTGGAGGCAAGCTAGCAGGAGGGCAGAAATCAGTGCATGGATTTGCAGATTTCTTCTGATTAGTGTGTGATGATTGATTGTACTGAGAGCTTGATGTACTAAGATTTGTATGATATTGTTACATGATATCCACGATACATAATATATTATAGTTGGATTTTTCAGCTTCAGGCTTTCTTTTTAAACAACTGTGTTATGTGCGATTGTTTTCATTTCTTCATGTGTTTGCAATTGAGTTTTTAATTTTCCGCAAAATATTAACATTGGAATGATTATGTATTTTGCAAGAAGTTAAATATTGTTAGATCAGGGGAATATGGATGGATGCATGCTTAGTGTATAATAATTTCTACATGGTATTGGAGCAGTGTTAATTCTTGAAGATTGCAATTGTGAAGAATTGCAGAGTTTGTGCTGGTGGACAATTTGAATTTGCTACAGAAGATTCTTGGTGTAGAAGTTGAGTATACATTGAAATGTATTTCAATGGGTTGCGATTTGAGTATGCCCTTGATGGGAACTCAAATTACATAGCCTAGAAGGATAGGATGGAGGCGGTGTTAGAGGATAATGGACTGAAGGAGTTCATCGATAGCGATGTTCCTAAGCCGGGATCTAGCGATGCTGCATTACTTGACGCATGGCAAAAGAAGACAACAAAGACAAGAAGAATCCTGTTGGAAGGTGTGAAGGACCATATTGTGTCCAGCCTTCATGGGAAATCCACTCCATTCTTAATGTGGAAGACTTTGATAGATTTTTTCCAAAGCAGAAGCGACCAGAGGAAGTTGGTGCTTAAAGACAAGATCAAAAAAATAAAAATGGTAAAGGGCGATAGTATTCCAAAATATCTCACGAAGTTTTTCCACTATAAGGATGAACTTGTGGGGGTTAATGTTGATGATGAAGACTTGGTGAGCTTGGCTCTCCTTGGGCTTCCGAAGAGTTGGCATAGCTACGAAGACTCTAACAATGGACGGGAGAAACTGCCGGGATGGGAGCGACTTTGGTCGGATCTTGTGCAGGGGGAGATAAGGTGGGGTACCAGGGATGGATCTTCATCAAAGAATGAAGATGAAGAGAATTGCGCTTTGGCTGCCAAAGAAAGGAAGAGGAAGGGGAATAATTTTCCTTCAAAATCTGAAGCTAAAGGAAAGAAGAAAGATTTGTCCAAGGTGAAGTGTTTTCACTCTCACGAACATGGGCATTTCGCCATTAACTGCCCACAGAAGAAGAAGAACAAGAAGGTTTCAGGAGTTGCAGCTGGAGAGGCCTTAGCCTCGCAATTTGAACTTGATTTCTATTTGATCACATGCTTGGTTTCAAGCTATATGGGATCAGTGTGGTATCTTGATAGTGGTGCGTCTTTCTATATGACGGGAGACAAGGAGTTGTTTAGTGACTTGGACGAGAAGGACCTCTAGATGCATATAGAGATGGGCGACGATGGTCGATACTATGCGACCGGAATTGGGACCATTACCTTTGAGAGGGATTCTGGTAATCCATTCTTGTTGAAGGATGTTATGCATGTTCCAGGTCTGAAGAAGAACTTGGTCTCGGTCGCAATGCTGGAAGACAAAGGTTATGCCGTTGTTTTCAGTGAGGGAAAAGCCTTCCTTCGACATAAAACAACGGGTCAAACCAAGAATATAGGGATTCGAGTTAAGAATCTCTACAAGTTGGAGGTAGATGGTTGCGTTGCAATGGTGGGCAAAGCAGAAGAAGTGGTGAGCCGGGATGAGGGCGAATTATGACACAGGAGATTGGGCCATCTTCACCATGGCGCTTTGAAGATTTTGCAGCAGATTTCTATTAGACTTCCCAAGGGTACTCTTGCATAGTTAGATCAGTGCAAGGGATGGACTATGGGTAAGTTTGTGAAGACCACCTTTCATGAGAAGGAGAACTGTGCTTTGGTGATCTTGGAGAGAATTCACATATACGTGTGTGGACCTTTCTCGGTTGCTTCAACAACAAAACAAAGGTATTATATTATAGTTTTTGATGACTATTCTCGTATATGCTGGATATTATTCATGTAGAAGAAGAGTGAAACATTCTCAAAGTTTTGTGAGTTCAAAGAATTGGTGGAGAGGGAGTCGGGGAAGCAAGTGAAAGCTCTACGGAGCGATAATGGAGGTGAATACATCTCGGGAAAATTTAAATATTTCTATAGCAAAGAAGGAATTCAAAGGGAACTCATAGTGCCTCATAACCCACAATAGAATGGGGTCGCAGAGAGGAATAATAGAACGATCATGGGTGCTGCACGAGAAATGCTGCATGACCAGGGCCTACCAATGCACTTGTGGGCAGAAGACACTGCGGCTTATGTGAAAAACCGTTGTCCTCATAGAGTACTTGGCATGAGTACACCTGAAGAAGATTTTACTGGTAAGAAGCCTGATATTTCTCATTTGAATATTTTTGGCTCATCTGTTTACATTCATGTGACAAAGGACACCAGGAATAAGTTGGAGCCGACTGCAGAAGTTGGGATATTTGTGGGGCACACAGAAACACCCCATAATTATCGTGTGTATTTTCTAGACAGTCGGATGACTGTTGTGCGACGAGATATAAAATTCAATGAGTTGAAAGCCATGAATTTGTCGCTTGAGAGGGAGCTACACTTGCATGCAGAGGAGGAACTTCTTGTTCCCAAATATGAGCCTCTAGATGTGGATTAAAAATAGGAGGAGATTCATGGAGTGAAGGAGTCCACTCATGCAGAACCAAACATCAGACAAGGCAGAAAGCGTACCACATAAGCTGAGAGACTGAAGGTTGATGCGGCACAAAATGTAGGAGTCCCTACATCACAGCGTAGACAAAGACAATCACCTGACCGTTATACTGGATACATGGCTCTTATGAGCAAGTGTATTGTGACAGAGCCATCTTCCTTCGAAGAAGCAATGCAGGATCCCACATGGGTAGATGCCATGGTGGAGGAGTATGACTCCATTGTCAGAAACAGTGCTTGGGAGATTGTTCCAAGGCCGGTGGGAAAATCAATTGTAGGATCAAGATGGATCTACAAGGTAAAACAAGCTGCTGATGGGAGTGTCGAGAAGTATAAGGAAAGATTTGTTGCCCAGGGCTTCTCATAGATCGAGGGAATTGATTATGAAGAAACCTTTGCACCTGTTTCATGGTATTCTTCCATAAGGACCATCCTTGCTCTCTCAGCGTAGATGGGTTGGCACATTCATCAGATGGATGTGAATACTGCGTTCCTTAATGGGATCATTGAGGAAGAGGTGTACATTGAGCAGCTTGAAGGATTTTAGATCTTCAACAGCGATTCAAATGTGTGCAGGCTCAAAAGAGCGTTGTATGGGCTAAAGCAAGCACCACGTGCTTGGTACACTTGGATTGATAGCTATTTCACTGGACTTGGCTTCACCAAGAGTGAGGTGGATGAAAACCTGTGCCAAATTATGGTGGAGGGTAAGATTTTAATCATTGTTCTTTATGTTGATGATTTAATACTAACGAGTGATAAGAAGTTGATACACTCATGCAAGGAAAATCTTGCAAAGGAGTTTGAGATGAAGGATTTGGGCCTCCTTCATTATTTCCTTGGATTGCAAATATGGCAGCGGGAAGATGAACTATTTGTGTCTCAAGGCAAGTATGTCCGAGAGATACTGGAGAAGTTTCACATGCAAGGTTGCAAGCCTATTGATACTCCTCTTCCAGGAAATCGGAGGAAAGAGGATGCTACATCAACAGAGGTAGTGGATGCCACTGTTTATCGACAGTTGGTGGGTTCACTCATGTATTTAGTTAATACAAGACCAGACATATGCTATGCGGTGAACCAACTTTCACAAGCGATGGTTAAGCCTACCAAGCTCTTTTGGAAGGCAGGCAAGCATGTCCTGAGGTATCTCAGGGGCACATATGAGTATGGTTTAAGGTACAAATATACGGATGAGGTGAAGTTGCATGGCTTCACGGATGCAGATTGGGAAAGCAGCCCAATAGACAGAAATAACACATCAGGAGGGATTTTCAGTATCAGATCTATGATATTTTATTGGTACAGTAGGAAATAAAGATCCGTGGCACTCAGTTCAGCGGAAGCAGAATACATGGCAGCAAGTCAAGCTGCATGTGAGGCTATATGGATGAGGAAGATCCTGGTTGGTTTGTTCGGTTCACATTTAGATCCTACAGTGATAAATTGTGATAATCAGAGTTGCATTAAACTCTCGGTTAATCATGTGTTCCATGATAGATCTAAACATATTGATATTCGGTATCATCATATCAGAGATTGTGTGGAGTGGAAGATCATGTTGCTTTAGTACATTCCTATGGAGGATCAGGATGTAGATATTCTGACGAAGGCGCTCACCAGGAGAAAATTCGAATACCATAGAGGCAGGATTGAGGTGAAAGATAATCCCTATCTTGTTGAGAGGGAGTGTTGAGATTAAACAAGATGATGAGCTTAGTGAAAAGAGTTGCCTTCACTAAGTGGGCCCGCAGGCTATTTTTGGCGCAAGTCTATTTTTAGACATGGTGATCATATTTCAGAAGTTGCAGGATGCTATTTGTGGATGGTTGGTCAAGTTGGAAAAATAGATGAAATTTTATTTTTAAAATATTGGGCGAAGTCTATTTATATATCGTCGATCTAAAAATAGAAGTGTCGATTATTATTAGCTCTTAATAATAATCCGATAATAAACAACAACTTATTCTCTTGGAGCACTTAATTTCAGTGCATAGATTTGGAAAATTAGTGGGCTGAAGGAATTATGCAATTCCTAGGGTTTATTGGTGGTTCATGCGTGGAGGACTCTGTTAGAACTGAAGTGGAAAAGTTATGACAGAGTTGGAAGAGTAGTTCATGGAGTTGTATTTAGTTTAACTGAGTTAGACTCAGTTGAGCTAGTTGTATCTAGTCTAACTGAATGATACACTAGTGAGAGTGGAGTGAATTAATTAGTTAATTAATTCACAAATAATAACTCATTAATCAATTGAACAATACAGTAGTTAACTACAGTGCATGTTAGTTCCAGTGGAGACCTAATGGAGAGATAGGTGAAAGGGAAAGATGGACTATCTGTTGTGACTATAGTGATGCATTGATTGCACCACACACACATTGGAGTTTCCAATGATGATTGCACAGTCAAGGCAAGGGTAATTCAAGTTCATTCAGAGCTATTCTTTAGCAGGGATTGCGCAGTGGAGGCAGGCTACCAGGAGGGCAGAAATCAGTGCATCGATTTGTAGATTTATTCTGATTAGTGTGTGACGATTGATTGTACTGAGAGCTTGATGTACTACGCATTGTATGAAAATTTTACATCATCTTTATGATACATAATATATGATAGTTGGGGTTTTCAACTTCAGGCTTTCCCATTAAAAAACTGTGTTATGTGCGATTGTTTTTATTGCTTGATGTGTTTGCAATTGAGTTTTTAATTTTTCGCAAAATATTAACAATGGAATGATTCTGTATTTTGCAAGAAGTTAAATATTGTGAGATCAGGGGAATATGGATGTATGCATGCTTAGTGTATACTAATTTCTACAGAACAGGTTGAACCGACTGCTGAGCGGGTTGAGCAGTTTTAATCAGCTGCTGAGGTTGGGCAGGCTGTCCTTGTGGAGCAGGTTGGCCTGGATAATGAGGGCCACTGGGTTGCCCTTGTGGAAGAGGTTGGCCTGATGGTTGAATGGACCAAGCTGCCCCTGAAAAATAGGTTGACCCGAAGAAATACTGTACGGTTGTCCTTGCTGTACAAAATATTGGCCTTGCAGAACGTAAGGTTGTTGTTGTTGCACAAAAGGTTGTCCCTGTGGTGGATACATTTCCCCCCCAGGAACATAAGACACTCCTAGTTGAAACTGAGGTTGACTAGACGGACTGTAGGGTTGTCCTTATTGGACCAAAGGTTGTCCCTGTAAGGGTTGTCCTTGCGGACTGTAAGGCTGTCCCTGAGGACCAAAGGGTTGTCCCTGCTGGACCAAAGGTTTTCCCTGTAAGGGTTGTCCTTGCGGACTGTAAGGCTGTCCCTGAGGACCAAAGGGTTGTCCCTGCTGGACCAAAGGTTTTCCCTGTAAGGGTTGTCCTTGTAGGCCCGAGAGTTGTCCCTGTATTAATGGTCCTTGATGAGAAACGACATGATAGGGATTAGTCGGAGGCAAATAAACATCTTGATGAGGATCAATTGGAGGCATATACATGGGATTACCATAGACATCATAATGATGGGGATGATTTCTAGGAGCTTGCGGCTACTAAGAACCATGAGGCATGGAATTCTACAGCTGAGAATCAGGAGAGGGAGCATACCGTTGCTGAATATCCAACATACGGTCATCGAATTTATAAGTAGAAACCATAGGAGTGGTAGAAGTAGATGGGGTTTCCACAATGTGAGGTTTTGATCCACTCACGACAGGTCTAACAGGAAATGTGGGATTGATAAAGATAGACCTGCGAATAGCAGCAGACCCTGACGACGGAGTTGTGCTAACAACCGATGCAAATGAAGCCACACAAATGGTAGGTCAGACCGGGACTGATGTAACAGTGGCCGATGAGATGGGTGTCAAGGGTGACATTCCTAATGTAGGACAAACCGAGCTTCCAATGGGAGCCACTGTACTACACTGGGCCGCGGATGCAACACTAGAAATGATATGACCCAAAGTATGATAACCGAGTGGAAGAGACACTGATTGGGGGGAAGGTTGACTGGATACATATGAGAACTCTTCTGGGAAAATTTCCCCTGTAGAAGCATGCAACTCTTCACTTCCAACAGGACTGGAAGAATCCATATTTGACGAGGTCGTAAGATCGTCAAAAATATGATGAGGAATAGGGGGTATAGCAGTGGCTAATGACGGTGATACCGAAGTGAGAGGATGGAATTATTCCTCACTCCAAAAACTATACCAAGCACCTTGAGATGGTCAATTGAATTCAATTGACCCTTCAGGAGGAGACCAGGTAGCGATAGGTAAGACACTTGGGAGAATAGGCTATGAAAACTCGACAAACCTAGTGGACAGAGGTGTTTCCAAAGAAACGTCAAGAAAAGGACTACCACTAGGAGGTAGTGAAGAAGATGATGAAACTGGGGGTTCCGCCACTGTGACAATATTTCAACACAAGAAAGAAAATGAGATAGCCTATTCGAGGCTTCAAGATCAATCACTAAGGAACTACAAAAGCAAGCCAAGCATAAAAATTTTAACGGGTGTGTGATCATAGGTAGTTAATTTTATGACATGGAAACAAAACTTTGTTGTTTAATGTTTTAAGAGTCGAGAAACAGGAAAAATATGACTCTAGTCACTTTCAAATTGAACGAGTGTGAAAGGACAAGTGCTCGATGATATTTTCCTTTTTACAGAGTCATGAAAATATTGAAATGACTACTCAGGTAATCTGAGCAAGAGGGTGTACCAAGTTTCTGTGAACTGCCATATACACCTTGGTGATCAAATGAAAGAGAAATGACCAAGGACTTGACATACGGGCATGTAGTCTTCTCGAATGCCGTGTTCAGTGTATCATGGTTACAGGCGGCAGACTCAGCTTCCTATGGATAAAGGATTGCAACCTATGAGGGTCTCCCTTTATATACACGACAGTACCGATAGCACAAGTCTGTGCTAGGACTGTCTAATGCCAGATGGCGAACAACAAATACTATGTTTAATGATGCCAGAACATGTCAGTAGCCTAGACCTCTAAAATATATACGTTAAGTTTCAATGATTCCTTAGATTGATTGAATTGATTTTAAGGTTGATCTTGAATTAATGTTTCATTTTCAAGCCCCTACCAAATGTGATCTTGAATTCCTAAATGCACACTACATGCAAAAGAACAAAATGCTAACTAAGAGAAGGATATAAATCTTTAACAAAGTAGAAATCAATGAAAACATAAGAAGAATTTCACTAATGCATCTAATACAACCAAACAAGAAACAAACAACTCTTTCCTAGTTCGCTAAGAGCTAGTTATGAAAAAGAACTTTTCATTTTCGATTCAAGCGAAAGAATGCCTTTTTTTTTTTTTTAGAGGAATGAAGCACACAATGCACGATTATAATAAAAAGAAAAATGAACACTAGTTTTGAGCACTACTAATGTAAAGATCTAAAATGAATAAATCAAATACAATACAATCATAAAACGCACTCAAAACAAGGATGCACTCTTCCAAGCAAACAAAAGACTTTCAAAATGATCCAAACGAGCAATGTGATCTATGCTCGAAGTGATGAAATGGAAAGTTAAACGAAACAAAATTGATCATCCAACAAACCAAAGACACGAAGAATTGAGAAAGACTAACGCAATTGATTAGCGAATTGAAACGACAAAGATCAAAGTGACTCGAATTTAGCTCAGAAGGCTCGGTGAGGAGAAGGTCGAATGAACAACACAAGACACCTAGAAATCCTAGGGCTATAAAACTTCACTGATGAGGAAATGGACAAAAAACTGAGAAGATCGAGGCTACAGAGTCAAACAAATCTCATATGACAAATTGAAAGGCAAAGAAACAACCCAGAGCCAAGAAATATGGAAAAAAACTCAGGAAGAAGCTCAACTCAAATCCTACAGGATTCGGCACGACTGTTAGGCTGTAATCTGCACCTAACAAGGGTTGGTGCATCTGTGACAAAAGCAACAGGCATCAATTGGCATGACTGTTCAAGGAAACAACATGCTAAGCTGGAAAACTATGGGAAAAGGAGAAAACCACTAAGCAGAGGTCAGTCTTGACACTCTGGAACTGAATAGGAGGATTCAAAACAGTCAGGCAAGTTAATAGAGGTAGAAAAGAAATCAAACAACCAAATTCGACTCGACAAGTCAAAATCTCAACAAACAATGAGACGAAAAACACACACTGAATCCCTAGCGGAGTCACCAACTTGTTGTGTAGGTAAATCTCCTCTGCAGACAGAGGCGATCCCTCTATCCCTAGGGTGGGTCTGGCAGCAAGAGGACATGCTAATGTGTCAGTTCCTAGTTAACGAATGAAACGAGTTGGGATATATTGCCCTATCCATGATCCAATGCGGTTGTCATCGCTACAACAGAGGTCTCTTGATCCTTGTCCCAACATGTCGTGATCCTTCATCAATGGTATTTGGATGTCTGCACAAAGATAAAAGGACAAAAGTATCATACATGAAAATAATTGCATTAATAACTAGCTAATTAGTCAAGGAAGATTAAATGTATTGCGTAAGATAAATCACATCAACACAAGACGGGAACCAAAACATCAGTCATGCATATATTAAGAGAAAGAAAGATATTACAACTGAAGCCTTGATGTCGTAGCCTCCTTCAACGGGTCCAGTCGAAGTACGTCTCGAGCATTCGTCGAGAATTTGGACGTGGCGAGGAAAAAGACTAAGCTCTCTCTCGACAAGGGTCTCTCTCTCTGCTCTATCTCACACCAATTATATCAGACTGTTCCAACAAGGAAGAAATTTGCCACACGTGCGAAGCTTTCTGCTCTAGTTTCTATCACACGTTTGACCAATTTGGAGAGCATTGGCTATCATTGACTTAAGTTGATTTTGACTTGTTGAAATATTTTGGAAGGAGGGTTGACTTGGGTCTTGTGGGATGTCTTGGTATTTGATTTTGGGTCTTGGATTTCTCTCTTTGATCTGATTCTATAATAGGAGAATATTTTACTAAGTTTTCACCCTTGTGGGGTTTTGCCCTGGAATAAAGCCTATATATTGTGTTCATTATCTTTTTGCTATCTTCATGGTTTATGGTTTAGATAATATTTTGATGAAAAGAACATAATAAAAGTAATAAGAAGCCAACATATATTCATAAGAAATTGTCATGTAAAGAGAAATAAACCCTAATTGGCTACCCTAGTGATTTCTCAACATGGTATCAGAGCTAAGGTGAGGAGAAGGCAACTTAAATATCACTCTTGTTAGCATAAATGGAAGACATTCATCAAAGCTACTTTTGAGGACATCATTTGATAAAGACATAAGGAAGGGCATAAGGAAGAAGAATCAAAGGAATACTACTACATCAATTATTTATCTATCTTTATCATTGAAGGCTCTTGGTTACTCATCATCATAGAAAAATATCATCATCTTACCAATCTCTCTCTTTATTTGAAGCTCTTTGATCATCACTCATTTTGGAATACATCTCTATAGAATTCTTCACTTAAGAAGCATCAATACTCTTTGAAACACCATCTACAATATTGTAAATATCATCATTCATAAGCAACTTGAAGATACTATTGTGCCACCCATCCAAGAAGCCATCATTCAAGGACATACTTGAAGTCTCTTGGAAAATCTTGGAGCATCAAGACATTTTATGAGATCATCATCAAGCAAGATACTCTTTGACAATTAAGTACTATATTATTCTCTATGTCTCAATATTCAAATCAAATGACTTAGTTTTGTAAGGAATGTAACAAACTTTGATGAGTTGTGGGCTTTGTGTATTCTAGAAGAGACAAGATTGAAGGCCAAAGATGAAACTAGACCCAATGAAAAGTCTCAATCTTTTATTGCTAGTTCAAAGAAGAAGAATGGAAAGTTTGGAAGGTTTTAACCTTTTGGAAAGTACAATAATAACAACAAAAACAACAATCATCCACGTGGAAGACAAGATATGTCAAAAGTACAATGCTTTGGGTGCAATGAATGTGGACACTTTAAAAGAGATTTTCCCAAGTATCCTCAAAATAGGAAGAAAAATAAGAGGAAGGAAAGGAGCGGAGCTCACATTGCTGAAGAAAATGAAGAACCTAAAAAGAAGTCAAAGAATAAATATCATAAGCATCTCTTTTATTGAATAAATCCACCACTACCAGGTCTACTATCATATTATTTTCTCTTTTATTAGAATATGGAAGTTAGAGTAGCTTAGGAAATTATATTTTTAGAAGTGTCTTGGATTTTGAAAAATATGGCATCATGGAAAGATGCATATAGCATTGGAAGAATTAGAGTCTACATAGTCAGTTGCATTTTATTGGAAGTAGTCTAGACCATGTAGCACTCCACAATTAATGCAACTATTTATTTGCATCATGTTGTTATAGAAGCAGTCTTTTAGCGGGAAAGGATCCTTGGCAGTAAAAGAGCCATCATTATAAGAAGATTATTTAGTATATGGAAGAATCGTAGGAACATGGCAGGAGTATACTCCATTAGAATATTATGGAAGAAATATCAAAAGCAGTTTAAAAGATTGAAAGTATGAGGATAGTCAAGAAACAACATGGAGGCGTAATTGGAGCATTTCTCATGTTAATAAATAATATCATCTTATAAATCATATTCAAATAAAGAAGTAGTTCATTCAAAAGGAATTTAACTCGATGGTAGTATGAAGAAAATAGGTATGTATATCTTTAGAAAAGGAGATTTTAAGTAGAAATTAAGATTCGTGTCTTTAGAAAGTATTGTAGGAAGAGCTAGATGCAGAAATATACTCATAAGTATGAGTATAGTATGTCTTGCTTCGATTGGAAAATATAGAACTCTTACATATGGCTATTTGATATATTGAAGCATAATATATGAGCAAAACACATGGTGATATTGATCATAATCCGATATGGTCTCTTGATGAATGTAAGAAAGAGAGTAATGAGAACTTTAGAGGGAATTGTAAAGACCTTGATGGGTACAATATTGAAACTTCTTGATTCATTAAGGAACACATTGATTGATGATTGAAATATGAAGAGCATGAAGAATAAATCTAGTGCAATATGCAGACAGACCATGCAAAGGGAATTTGATCTCAAAGGGAGCAAGTATCTAAATTTGACACCTTGACTAGAGGCTACTATGATTTGGAAATTCAAATTTTGAGAAAATATGTTTCGATATGGTTTGACTTCCTGAAAGAACATATGGCATAAATGTATACACTATAAAAGCATGAAAGGAAAAAATTCGACATAGGAAGTCACGAGATGGTTTTTTGATCGTGATGGATTCTATATAGATATCAAATAAGTTCACTTTCCTAGTTTGTTACAAAGTAATTTTTCACCATGCTCATTTTCCTGTTCCTGGTCCTGAAATGCCCCGTGATGAATCTTGTGCAATGTTTCCATCATCAAGAAATATGCTGACATATCCCATTGAAGATCCAAATAAGATTTCCTTGAAAGATTATGGGAGAAACTTGGTCAATTTCCTAGTTTCCTGGGTCAACGCCCTTCCTAGTGCCATGACCTTGCTAATGTCCTTATCCCAGTTCTAGCCCAGCACTGTCAGCACCCTAATTTATTGGAAAACAACACTGATCCCCTTTCTGGTAGTGCTTCCTCAAATGGAGGAGAAGCTTTGACCTCTAGAAGCTCAAGGGCAGTGAGTTGGTTTTTGAATAGAGATGATAATGTCGAGCTCTTTCATTTTGGAGCCTTGATCTCATCCATGGTGGATCATCCCGTAGAAATTGGTCCTTCCTCATCCTTTCATGGGCTCCCAACCTCCTTCTCCTTGTTATAAATTCACATCCCTCATTCCCCCAAGTTTAGAGCTTGGTTGATCATTGTTAAACTTGTCTGAACTCTCATCCATTTGCATGCTTGCATCGTGATTAAGCCTAAGTGCACGGGAGAAGGAATGATTTTGAGCTGGGTGAAGGACTCAGATTTTCACCTAAGGATGCCTCCAACATCAAGGTCTGGTTGTAAGCTCTCCTTTTTTAATTTATCAATAATAAAATCTGATGTTTTCTTTCTATATTTGTCTACATGATTATGAAAATATTATGGTACTCCTTGAGATGATAGATAGCTAGTGTTTACATTCATTATATATTGTATCACGTTTGTTGTTGTCTCCTAATCATCCACATGTATTCGCATGCCATCAGTAGTAGTAAGCGGGCCTACAAGGATCGTGGATCGAGGTCACCATCAACGGATCCAAGGATAGCGATTGGAAAAAGGTATTTATGTCTCTTTCCTCTTTGCATTGTAAGCACTAGTTAAGAAAGCTTATGTTAGAAATAATCTCGTATTTCTAGACCCACTCTAGGGCTAGAGAGATCGCCTCTTTCTGTAGAGGGGATTTATCTTGACAACAGAACTGGAAACTCCACTGGGGAGCTTTAGCCTTTTAAGTCCTCCTTCCCCGAACTAATCTTGGATCAATGTCACTGATTTATGAAATTTAAATCTTCTTAGGTCTCTGTCAAGTTGTGTAGAGGTTGTTTGTTACTCTATTGTGTCAGGTCTAGTGTGTCTGTGAGATTATTTTTATTTTTTCCTTGTTTTCAACGACCAACACCTTTTCTTTCCTCACAGTACCGCTAGTAGCATTGTTCTATATAGTACATCCACGTTGATTGGCCCTTCATCACCCTTCTTCTCAGCATAAAAGCGCTAACCTCAGCCTTGGGAAAGTTTTATTTTCCCTTCTGATTATCCAGTGTATCTTGGCCCTTGAGGGAGTCTGTGATATCTCAGTGATCTCCTTGTTGTGTGTTTGACTTACCTACCTTCTCTGAGCAAGTTTGTTTCGTCTCTTTGAGTTGTTGTAAGTTTGGGAACTTTTTCCATTTCAAACACTCTTTCTCACTTTTTTCTTTTCTTGTTTTGAAGAGAGTTGGTGTATGCTATTTTCATCTATGCATTTCTGACTGTTTCCCTTCCGTTCAGTGTCAAGCACAAGATTACAGTTTGTTTGACGCATACATCTATAATGCGTTTTGTCTAAATTCAAAATAAATTGGAAGTGATTTTATTTTTTGTTTTTGATTTAGATTATTGTCATTGTTTTAAGAAGAGTGAAAAGCATTTCATCCGTGTATTATTTAAAGCAATTTTTTTTTGGTTTGATTGAAATAAAAGTAAAGGGATTTTTCATTTCTTCCTTCGTTCATTTGTTTTGCTTTTATTTCAAAGTAAAAACAAAAAACAATAAAATCTTGCATCTTTGTGAAAGGAAAGGAATTTCATTTTCAATAAGTTGCATTGGTTGCGAAAGTGAATTCAATTTGAAAAGCATTATATTTTTTGAAACTTTGAACTAGTTTGGGGGCATTATCATTGTTGCATTGAGTGCATTATTATTTGTCTCTCTTATCTAAGTAGTTTAGAATTCATCGAAATTGAAAGTTTATTTCTTGCATTTAGTTTGAATCATAAGGATTTAGGTGACATTTGTTTTGAGCCTTGAAACTAAAAATTTAATCAATATCAACCTAAAATGAACCCAATTTACCTTAAGGAGCGTTGGAATTAACAAGAATATTTAGAGGTTTAGACTAGAGACGTGTTCCTGCGTCGTTAAGCGTAGGAGTTGTCACTAACATTCTATGTTACAATATGGGGGTGATATCCCGTCCCATGTATGGAAGTATATTGATGTATGATAAGTATATTTCGGGTGCTCTCATAGAATGGTTATGCAGTAGACAACACTACTACGGACTAGACTCCCAGGTACCGTCGCATTTATTTTGGGAGACACCATTAGGTTGTAAAACTGCGATAGGTAACCGAGTCGACCAACTTGTAGATGTGATACACTGAACACAACGTTCGAGGAGATTGGTTGTCGTACGTTAAGTCCTTGGTAAATTTATTTGCTAAGGTGTATATTGCAGTTCATGGATACCTGGTAATCCTTTATGCCTAGTTCACCCTTTTTTATTTATTTTGTGTTTAATTTTTAAAATTTACTGTCCAAAAAATAACATCTTACCCATGCACAACTCCTTTGAAAATCTTAGGTTGAGACTAATGGAAACAGTTCCCGAGTTTACCAATCAAGGAATCCCCTCAGATGGGAATCCTGGTCTTTTTCCTTCTTTTGGAAATGTTGGTACTCGCTATATGGAAACGTTGTCCCTCTCGGGATTAACCATTGGTTTTCCAGTTTGGTTATTTTCAACCCCCACGGTTCCAAATGTCCAAGTTGCTTCTCAACCAAGTTCTCCTTCACCTGAATAGTGTCTACCTCATGTTGATCCTAAAGTTGACCCCTTGCCTTCTTCGCTTGTTTCTTCACCTCGTTCTTCCTCTTCACCTAGTGAAAGTCTAGATCCTTGTAACCGGGAAGCTAAGAAGAAGAAGAAGAGGATGAAGAAGAAGAAGCAAAATAAGCAAGGGGGAAATCAAGAAACCAATGCTACTAATGCAATTGATGTTGAAAAACCTTCCAATCTGTCCCACAAAGTCAAATTATCTTGCAATATATGTAAGGTAAGGGTGACCACTTTCTTAGAGATTGTCCTGGTATTCCCAAGATATTAGAAGTGTGGTCCAGTATCTCACATCGACCTTTGTCATTGACCTCTGGAGATCATGCTGGTTATAAACCCTCAACTAGTGATAATAATTCCCACGGGAAAAAGGGTCAGGTCAAATTTCCCTATAAAAATGTGAAGGGAATCATCCCATTCAACTTTTTCCTTATATGGATGAAGCCTCAGAAGCATTGGATAACCTTACTGCTTCTCAACCTCATATTCCTGTTGGTTATCAAAAGCTTTCCTCTGATCCTCTACTAGTTGATCAAGTGATTAATCAGAAGTCGTCTCTGGTCAATCCCACTTTCTCCAGAAGTGAATCCCACGAGTTTGTTCCCAACCAACCATTGGTTGAGAAAATAGTTGACCTGATTCCACCTTGAGTTGATCGTGATTTTCCAGTAGAGAGTGAACGTCATGCCACTCAGGTTCTTTTTGTTTCTTCAGATTCCCATGGTACAAGAGGGTTATCCTCCTATTCCTGTAACACAAGGGGGCAGTTCTATCGTTCCCATGGCACCCCCTCCAAGTAGTCTGGTCACTTCCTTTGATTGGAGTCAACTGATGGGATATCATCTTCCTTCTTACGTGCCCTTTGAGATCACCGTACAAGCCTATAATGTGGTCGTACCAAGCACAATAATATATGAAGGTGCATCTGTTAGTATTATGTCCTTAACTACTTGGAAAGATTTCGGTTCTCCACAGCTTGTGCATGTTACCCAGAATCTGTTTGCGTTTAACAGAGGAACCAGTTAACCGTTAGGGATCCTTCCTAAGTTACCTATTACTTTGGGAGGAAATATTTTCTATATAGACGTGATGGTTGTCCAAGGCCCTTTGAACTTTAAATTACTCCTTGGGCATGACTATACTTATGTCATGGAAGCTATTGTCTCTTCTCTCTTTCATGTGATATGTTTCACACATGAAGGAATAATTGTGACCATTGATCAACTTTAATTCATTGGTCCTAATCTAGCTCCCAATCAAGCATCATCCCTTAATTTTTCTTACATTCCAGTGGTATCTTCCCTACCGTGGGTTAATTATGTGGAAACCTGTCCCATGCCCATGTCTACTGATAATCCATTCAGTGATATAGTGCACCATGTACTGACAGAATTGGATCCTGATTTCCAAAGTGTTTTTCTCCCATCCGATGAGAACATCTTAGAAGCCATGACCTCTTATGGGTCGTGATGAGGTATTTATAGCAAAGTTATTTTCTTGTGTAAAGCTCCTTAAAAAATGAATCAAGCTCTCTGAAGCAAAGTTCATTTTCTTGTGTCAAACTCCTTAAAAAATGAAACAAGCTCTCTAGAGAAAAAATCCTATTCTTGTGCAAGCTCCTTAAAAAATGAAACAAGGTCTCTAGAGCATAGTTCATTTTTCTTGTGTCAAGCTCATTAAAAAATGAAACAAGTTGTCATGAGGATATTTCTTTTACTGTGTCAACCTCATTAAAAAATGAAAAAAAAATCCCCTTACAATTTGGGTCTTTGGTTAGATCTCGTAAAAGTCCAGTCGAGTCTTTCACTTGATCTCATAATAGAACCTTCATTCCATCCACCTTTTAGCAACCAGTTGTCTACTTAGGTGAGTGATTTGAAGCTTGGGAGGCATGTACCTCGAATTGAGTCACCATGTTGGGGGCATGCAAAATTATTTCAAGCATAGTTTCCCGTGTTTCAAGCTTGTGTAAAAATGAATGCATCTTCAAGGGTTTTCAAGAAAAGTTCCCATGTTTCAAGCTTGTGTAAAAATGAAACTATTCTCATGCTACCTCTCGTGATTGCCTATTTCATTCCAGATGAGCCTTGGTTTTCTCATTCCACCATCTACTTGGCCAATAATACGCTTTCACTTGGTTGTTTTACCATTTCTTGAGGAACCGCTGTGATGAGTGGTCCTATTAGCCAGCCTCTTAACCTTTACATGTTTTGAGCAGTTCCACCAAGACCAGAACCAGTTGCTACCCTTTATACCACTCGTTCCTCCAGGAGGAGTCATCTTTCACCTCTTTTCTGACTCAAAAAATGAAAATATTGTCGAGTACTTGTAATTTTTAACTCGTTAAAGTGAATGAATATACGTGATCTCAGTATACGTTTACCCATTTTTTGGCTGAGGTTTACTATTTACAAAAAAGGAATACCTTAATCGAACATGGTCAAGAGGTTCTCTCGGACATAGTTTTCTACCTTTTCAGATTCGAGAGACGATTTACAAAAAGGGACGTGATGAAGTTTTATTTTTGTTTCTTTTCAAACTCCCTAAATGTTAAAATTTACCGAGTTTACCTTTTGTTGGACTTGTTAAAGATTAAACAATGAAAAAATTTTCACCATGACGAGACCAAGTTCCTCCTTCCTAGGTCTCGTTAAACTTACTAGGATGGATTCATTCGAATAATGAACTTACATGCTCAACATATGCTATCCTCTTCACATTGGCCATAAAAAATAAAGAGTTACTTGTTAGCAATAATGGGGGAAAATTGAAAGTGAACATCCTATGTGTATTTTGGGCAGCTTGTCGCTCTTAAACATGACACTCATTTGCAATTCGTGTCGGGTTGGGGACATCCTACATTCGTCACTTTGCCTCCATGGGTTTGGGAAATCTGTTTGCCTCTTATCTGATTACCAATTTCATCAACATGACCTTTGATCCTATTTGAGTCAAATGTTGCCACACTCCGAAGTCGTTTCGCCAATATGTGCAAGAGAAGTCATTTTTTTCAAACACCTTCTGCATATCTGACCTCCTATGATACAATACTGAATCACTCCTATCATCTTAATATATTTGTTGTTTCGTGTCGATGATTTGGGAATAATTATGGCCCTCCTTCGATGAATCACTTCTTGATGAATTCAACTCATTATCTGGCAAGGTGTTTTAGATAATTTTTTCAGTACCTTGGATCTTGCATGCCTCAATGGAAATTTCTTCATGTTCAATGATAGGTTCACATCATTAGCCTTTGATTAAATAATTCTGCAAGTGTTAAACTTCAACACATACATTCACACTTGTAGATTTTGATGGTGTACCTTGAGGTCCATCATCATTATTGGTGGTCTCTCTCGTGCCTGTTAACGATTCTCATCATTGAACGGTAATCAGGTGGTTTCTACCATGTTCGACAGCAACATATTTATTCACATGGCTAGATTCATACATTGGGTTTATTGAGATCGCGGTGAAGACCCTGGGTCACTTCTGATTTTTCGTCTAGGCTGTGTGGAGTTATTGAGTATTCATGATTGTATACATGATCCTATCTATAAGGATCGTTGCATCCATACTGCAGATCCATTTCTATGATCTCTTTTAGACGGATGGCTACGACCATACCGTGGGCTCATGGGTCATTTGATGCCTAGTGAAATATTATGTGGTTAGGAATATTTATACCAAAGATGTCATATATTGTAAATGTTTGATTTGGTAGGTTCTTCGAAGGTGGTTTATGTTCTTTGCCTTGGTTCATAAATAATTTCAGCCATCACTCCTTTTTTTTCCTTCATGCTTTAAGGGGCATTTGTTACACAATAATTTTTCACCATGCTCATTTTCCCATTCCTGATCTTGAAATTCCCCGTGATGAATCTTGTGCAATGTTTCCATCATCAAGAAATATGCTGACATATCTCCTTGAATATCCAAAGAAGACTTCCTTGAAATATTACTGGAGAAACTTGGTCAATTTCCTAATTTCCTAGGTCAACGCCCTTCTTGGTTCCATGACTATGTTGATGTCCTTATCCTATTTCTAGCCCAGTGATGTCAGCGCCCTAATTTATTGTAAAACCGCATTGATCCCCTTTCTGGAAATGCTTCCTCAAATGGTGGAGAAGCTTCAACCTATAGAATCTCAAGGGTGACAAGTTGGTTGTTGAACAGAGATGATAAGGTCAAGCTCTCTCATTGTGGAGCCTTGATCTCATCCATGGGGGATCATCCCTTATAAAGTGGGCCTTCCTCCTCCTTTCATGGGCTCCCAACCTCCTTCCCCTTGCTATAAATTCACATCCCTCATTCCCCCAAGTTTAGAGCTTAGTTGATCATTATCAAACTCGTCTGAACTCTCATCCCTTTGCATGCTTGCATCATGATTAAGCCTAGGTGCACGGGAGAAGGAATGCTTTTGAGCTAGGTGAAGGACTCAGATTTTCACCTAAGGAAGCCTCCAAAATCAAGGCCTATTTGTAAGCTCTCCTTTTGTAATTTATCAATAATAACATCTGATGTTTTCTTTCTATATTTTTCTACATGATTATGAAAATATTCTAGTACTCCTTGATCTGCTAGATAGCTAGTGTTTACGTTCATTATATATTGTATCACATTTTATGTTGTCTCCCGATCATCCACAGGTATTCGCATGCGATCAGTAGCAGGAAGCGAGCCTACAAGGATCGTGGATCGAGGTATCCTTCAACGGATCCAAGGATAGTGATTGGAGAAAGGTATTTATGTATCTTTCCTATTTTCATTGTAAGCTGAATTAGTTAAGAAAGATTATGTTAAAAAGAATCTCATGTTGCTAGAACCACTCTAGGGCTAGAGAGATCGCCTCTGCCCACAAAGGGGATTTATCTTGACAACACAGTTGGATAGGAAGAGCTATAATTGGCTTGATAATGATTAATTTTACAAGGTAATTTTGATGATAGATACTAAAAATGATGGTTGATGGAAAGTGATCTAAAAGTATTATGGCAAGAACCTTGTCATGAAGATAGATTGAGAAAGAGTTTGGCTCCATAGCATCTAGGAAGGTCAAATATCAGGTATGATATGATGTTGTGAGAAAAGGAGCCCTTGAAGCTACTACTCAGATCTCCATGGTATAATAAGTAGTTGATGAATGAGACAATTGAAGGATTGTGATGATGTCTCCCTTGTTGAGAGGGAGTAAGGATCTCCTCCATGTTTGAGAGGAAAGGAGGATTACCTCCCCAATTGAGATGGAATGAGGATTAACTCCCTAATTGAGAGGGAGTGATGTGGGACATTATATTCTCCATGTGTCATGCACTAGGATAGGAATAATAGTTATAATTCTAGTGAAAATGGAGGATTAGATAAGCATCTGGGACAGATACGATTTGAGGATTTGGAATCCAAGATAGATAGTAGTCCCATGGACCGATACACTTTGAGGATAATACAGGGTATCCAGGATAAGAGTAGTCGAAGAGGACTAATATTCTTTGAGGATTGGGAATCAAAGATAAGATTAGTCCTATAAAGACATATGTGGTGAACATCTGGATGGGGTATGTGACTTGAAGAGGTTTTGGTGTTGGTGACCATATGTATGCCTTCCAATATTGTGCTCTAAACTAGTGGAGAGTTAGAGCTTATTAATCAAGGCCTTGATATATTTCAATTTGAAAATTTTGGTATTGAAGTTGATTCTTGAAGATGGCTTATCAATGTGACTCTTCTTATGAGAATATTTCAATTTGAGAGTATCCTTGTACTGATTGTGTAATTATGAATACCTCCCTAGTTAAGAGGGAGTGTTGGAAAATGAAACTAGGTTCATCCTTCATAATTATAATTGTACTTATGTCATTATATATTTCATGTAAAAATCAAAATAAGAAAGATAATTTTTATTTTTCAAGCATGGGTTTCTGTAATATTCCCAATCTGGAAGAGCTCAGCAAGCCTGCTGGAATAACGCACTTCTGAGAATTTAGTACATAGAAATGAGTTTGCAGCTCCTGGATCCCTTAGATCAACTCATCTAAGATCTAAATCCAAAATGAGAGAAAAAAAAAATCAGACTAGGTGGGTTAAACAGATCTCCCACAAAATAGTCTAGCTGAAAATCACCCAAAGAGAGGGGCTGCAGCTATATGCAAAGGACTGCTTCAGAAATAACGCAGATCCACTGAAGCATAATAGGAGGCTGATATGGAGGTTCATAAATCAGATATATAACAGCAAATCAGATGTTATTTATAGCTCATACATTATACAAGATAAAGAATGAGATTATTCAGCAAAAATCCTCAGAAATGAGGTGCTACAACCATAAGAAAAGAATGCATAACCATGACAACGTTATTTTTAGGGGCTGAAGCAGTAGTTTATTAATATTCAGATCTAGAGAAGATATGTACATAAAAATTTAGATCCAATACAGATCCGTGTACAAGAAATGCTGATCTATACATTCCCCTTGGGGTTTTGTGCAAAACATGAAACACAGAGAGTAGATCTGAGATCTAAAGTTGCAGATCTGAAGAATGCTTCAAAAAATTCTGAATAATACAATGATACAGAAGATCAGATCTGAAACAAACATGGATTGTATGGCTAATCCATGGATCACCACAATGAAAGGAATATTCCTAGCACTAGAGATCTCTCCTCCAAAATGCAGACAAAACACCCTGCAACTTATCCTTTTCAAATAACGCAGTCCAGGGAGAGAAAATGCGATGTAGCCTCTGAGAATGATTTGGCCTGATTCCAAGATGTATATCTGAAGCACAAACAACTAATGAACTCTTCCAGGAGGTTAAAAGACACACTCACTGAGAAGAGCCACTAGTATAAGCTAGATTAGAGTAGATCTAGCGTCTTCCACTGCTGCAAATCACAAGGACAACCCAACCCTCAAAAGGATCAACACTGTAGGTGTAAGGTGAGCTTGGCCTAAAATCCTGATGTGGAAAAGATAGCACAAGTCTCCTCCAAGAGTTGCTCAAGGAAGGAGGTGGGATTCCTAAATAGGAAGACCCAACAAGGGGTGTCTGAGCAGACAATACCTTCAGCAAATGATAATCTTCAAAAAAATTCTCTTGTTGCTCTCCTCCTCCTTTTATAAGATTGGAGTCTTGGGAAAACCCTAAAACACTTCATTGGTTTAGCCCCTTTCACATTTAGAGTCTCCTTCTAGAAATGCGCTGTCCCTCAAAGAGGTTCAATGCATCTAGACTGCACTGTTGACTTGGTCAAAGATGACCCACTCTTGTGATTTAGACCCATTCACACCTGCAGGAGTTTATTTACATAGCCCAGATATGTCTCTGTTCACATAGGCATTGATTTATTCTTGGTTTTCAGGAGTTTTACATGTCCTAATTTACAATTATTCATCAATCATGAAATGAAAAAATAAACAAGGCAAAATTAATATTCCTATTAGCTGCAGCTAATTTAGGAATATTACAGTCTCCCCCTCCCCAAATGTTGCTTGTCCTCAAGCAACTGCAAGGGTGCTGCAAAATCTCCCCTTCTTCTTTTGTGGCCTCTTCATTCAATAGTCTCCACCATTGCTCTAAATTTTCTGCAATAGTTCTGTCTTCCAATGGTCCTTCCTCAGTGTGCAAGTTGGCCCTTGGTGAGTAAATCCAATGGCTCTCATCATGAAAGAATGGAAGGTTGTTATGGAAATATTCTTGCTGATCAATGGCCTCCTCAAGATAGAAGTGATGAAAATCATGGGGATTTTCATGATTCATGAAAGTCTCCCATCTCCATGCTATCATCCAAATGAAGTGGATCACCTCCCAGCTAGGCAATCCATAGAAAAACTCCTCCCCAACACATATGAGAGGCATGTTCCCAACAAAAATATGGCTCATCTACAAAGAGACGAGTGATCTATCATAGTGGCCATACAAAATATTATGCTCCCATTGAAGCATGCAATGCAAAAATAATGGGGAACTCCTTTCCCCAAGGACACACACCACCAATGTGCCTCTCCACCAACCATGTTCCCAAGAGTAAGAATATTTTCCTCATATGGAATCATGATTATGATCATGCTAGCTACCATGTATGATAAATGAGAAGGAAGATGTTCCCTCATGTGCAACCAACATAGTTTTACCCTCAACTACCATAGAATAGGATGTGACAAGTGCCTCTCCCCACACTTTTTTAATGCCCCATGCCTTTGTAATGCTTGGAGAATTTGCATCATAGTTGGTGTAAAAGAATCACCGCATGAAGAATACAATAGCTTCCCAAGATTCTCCAAGGAATGTCCTGCATCAACATAGTTCATGGCCTTGAGCAGCCCATGAAACCCATCATAAAAAGTGCCCCCCTTTGGAGCAATGTTCTGCAAATGAGTGTTAAAAAAAGATAAGCATATAGGAGATACATGATAAAATTTAGAAAGACAAGTTCCTCTATATACTTGTTTTACAATAGTGGGGTAACTCATGGATGAGTTCCCTCTCACACTCAATGAGTAAGGAGATGTGAATGATGGCTCTTCCCAAGAGCTATGTTCCTCCTCCTCTACCAAGTAATCCATGCACATCTTCATATGAGAGTGCACCTCTTCCTTGAAACCTTCCCATATTAAACCACCCAAAAGAGTATGATATGCTCTAATGAAACCAGTGGGTTTGGAAAGCAGGATCTCATAGGTGACATCTAGTAGTCTCTCCTTGAGCTTGGAGTCACTAACCAAAAGAATAAGATTATATAAATAGATGACTCCATCAACCACCTTGAACCTTTCATCCACTACTTCCCCATCAAGAACCCCACATGTGAAAATGTCCTTGGAGTATTCCATCATGAGTTGGGAATCCCAATAAGGATCCAAGCTCTCCAAGAATGACAACGCTGTAGAGGTTTGAAATACTACCTCTGTCATATCATGGCTCCCTCCTTTGACATTATTGATGTCAAAATCACATGTTGGAGCTTCATAATCTCCCTTTTGATGCCCCATTTGCAACTGATCTCGCTTAAGACAAGATTGAAGCATATGGAAATCAACTTCCCCTCGGAAAGTCCTTGTCTTCCAAAACTTCCTCATTTTGGCCCATGTATACAAGAGGGTTAGCATCCCCTTGCCATGTTCAGAAATATTATTTGTGAATGAAGAAATCATGGGCTGCCCCAAAGATATGGAGTTTCCATGTGTCCTCATTCTCATGCCATCATATATCTGTGATTTATCCTCTCTCAGCACAAATATCTGAGTGGGAGTTAGCAATGCCCCTTTCAAGAAATTGATCATCTCTCTCCTGAATTCATGAGAGATTCTTTGCGCTGTGATGGCTTCTCCCAAGGCTGCCTCCTTAGCCAAGTATGCATATGCTGCCCATAGTTGAGAGAACACTTTAGAATTCCTCCTATTAAGAGGTGCTCCTGGTAAAATACCTCCTTGCAAAGAGGTGTCAAGGCATAGAGTAGAATGTGGATGTAGGTAGACAGATTTTCCCCTACCTTTATTGCATAGGTCCTCTTGCCTTCTTTGTGCTTCCAAGCTTTGAAATAGAGAAGGGTTCATGGTCTTCATCTTGTGATTCCCTTCCTCCTCTTTTCCTTCTTCTATCTCCAAGATCTCATCATTGGACAATGATGGTACATGTTGCTCATGTGTTATGCCAAGAGCTCTATATGTGAGACCTTGTGGAACTCCTTGCAAGAGTGCAAGAGTTTCTTTCTTTGGAGAAAGTGCTCCATCCTTCTCTTCATGAGGTGCTTGAGGTGCCATTTTCATGACTGCATTATCTCCCGCCTTCCCTTTCTCCTCTTCAATAACTGAAATTGCCTCATTTTCAACAAGAGACCTTAGATCTTGGTCATCTAGTGAAGGAGGAATCTTCATGCTTTCCTTTTGAGAAGAGAATTCTTCATCCAAAGGAGATCTTGCCCTTGGAAATGCATCAATAAAACTTGCACATTCTTCCATGGTATTTATAAATGGAGTTAGATTCATAGACCCTCCCAAATCATGCAAAAGATTTGTCTGATATGGTTTGATAGTGTCAACATAAGATGTTACACATGGAGCTTCAACAAACCTCTCTATCAATCTTGCAATAAACCTTGCATAAGTAGGTGTATTTGAATTTTTCAAGGAAAAAGACTCAAACAACCACCAAGCATATGCTTTACCTTCAAAATGCAGTGCTGCTACTTTGATGGCTTCAATCTGAAACTTGATGTTGTTGCATGAAGTTTTCTAGCTCCTCCACCCAAACCCTAACTGGACATTTAGGTGACCCATCAAAGGTAGATAGATAGAATCTACCCATACCATGCTGCTCCTTATTTGTGCCTTTTTTCTCCTTTATCTTTCAGAACCCTTGGCAGTTCAAGTTATCTTTGAAATCCTTGGATTGATCTTCATACTCCTGCAAATACTCTCTAAGAGTCTCCTTCTCGGGTACACCTCCTTTCTTCCTCTTCATGAAGAAATCATAGATAGAACGCTGAAGCTCTGGTGATATGGATGAGTGCACATATCCAAGAGATGAGGATTTATAATTTTCCTCATGTATATATCTTGTATATCTGATCGGAATATCTTTCTGCTCTTGAAACTTTCTAGGAGTTTGAATGCTCCTCACTCTTCTTCTTGTTCAACCTCCTTGGAGAGGTTCTTACTGGATCTGAAAAGTGATGAGAGTAAAATCATCTTATTCATCATTCTAACCTTGATCCTTAATTTACAGCACTTTGTCTTGAAGCCCACAGGCTGAGCCAAAGAACTTGCTCTGATACCACTGTAATATTCCCAATCTGGAACAACTCAGCAAGCCTGTTGGAATAACGCACTTCTGAGAATTATGTGCATAGAAATTATTTTGCAGCTCTTGGATCCCTTAGATTAGCTCATCTAAGATCTGAATCCAAAAGGAGAGCAAAAACAAATCAAACTAGGTGGGTTAAATAGATCTCCCACAAACTAGTCTAGCTGAAAATCACCCAAAGAGAGGGGCTGCAGCTATATGCAAAGGACTGCTTCAGAAATAACACTGATCCAGTGAAGCACAATAGGAGGCTAATATGGAGGTTCATAAATTAGATATATAATAGCAAATTATATGTTATTTATAGCTCATACATTATACAAGAGAAATAATGAGATTATTCAGCAAAAATTCTCAGAAATGAGGTGCTACAACCATAAGAAATGATTGCATAACCATGACAACGTTATTTTTAGGGGCTGAAGCAGTAGTTTATTAATTTTCATATCTAGAGAAGATCTATACATAAAAATTTAGATCCAATACAGATCTGTGTACGAGAAATGCTGATATATACATTCCCTTTGGGGTTTTGTGCAAAACATGATGCACAGAGAGTAGATATGAGATCTAAAGTTGCAGATCTGCATAATTCTTTAGAAATTTCTGAATAATACGATTGTACAACAGATCATATCTGAAACAAACATGGATTGGATGGCCAATCCATGGATCGCCATAGTGAAAGGAAGATTCCTAGCACCGGAGATCTCTCCTCCAAAATGCAGACAAAACACCCTGCAACTTCTCCTTTGCAAATAACGCAGTTCAGGGAGAGAAAATGTGTTGTAGCCTTTTAGAATTATTTTTCCTGATGCCAAGATGTATATTTGAAGCACAATCAGCAAATGAACTCTTCCAGAAGGTTAAAATACACACTCACTAAGAAGAGCCACTAGTATAAGCTAGATCTGAGTAGATCTAATGTCTTCCACTGCTGCAAATCACAAGGACAACCCAACCCTCAACAAGATTAGCACTGTAGGTGTAAGGTGAGCTTGGCCTAAAAGCCTGATTTGGAAAAGATATCACAAGTCTCCTCCAAGAGTTGCTCAAGGAAGGAGGTTGGATTCCTAAACAAGAAGACCCAACAAGGGATGTCTGAGCAGACAATACCTTCAGAAAATGATAATCTTCAACAACTTTCTCTTGTTTCTTTCCTCCTCCTTTTTATAAGATTGGAGTCTTGGAAAAACCCTAAACCACTTCATTGGTTTATCCCCTTTCACATTTAGAATCTCCTTCTAGAACTGCGATGTCCTTCAAAGAGGTTCAATGCATCTAGACTGCACTGTTGACTTGGTCAAAGATGACCCACTCTTGTGATTTAGACCCATTCACACCTATAGGAGTTTATTTACATAGCCTAGATATGTCTCTGTTCACATAGGCATTGATTTATTCTTGGTTTTCAGTGGTTTTACATGTCCTCCTTTACAATTTATTCATCAATCATGAAATGAAAAAATAAACAAGGCAAAATTAATATTCCTATTAGCTGTAGCTAATTTAGGAATATTACAAGGTTTCATGCTTAAGTCAAATCGTTATTTAGGTCAAGCATGTTTTTCATGCTTCTAGTATTTATTGATCCAGAAGAATATTTTCCATGATTCAATCTATTGTATTTGAGTCATGTCCCATTTGGACTTTGAAAGAAGTGGGAAAAAAAAGTATTTGAGTCAAAATTGTCAATTTTGTCCCCACAATACCAAGCTTGCCTTGGAAGGGACCCATTCGACCTCCTAGATGCTTATAAATACAGTGCAAACCATCCTAATTTAGATCATCACATGCCAGTTCAATTTTTGTACCAAGAAGAGAGAGAAAACCAACAAAGAAGTCAAGGAAAAGAGAAAAATTCAAAAGAGAGAGAGCGAGGGTCAAAGAAGGACGAAATCTGCCACATGTGCGGAGCTTTCTACTTTCTTTTCTGTCACACATGTAAAATTTTAGGAAGTTGTAGGGGCCAAAAATTGCAGACCTATTGCAAGGGTCAAAATTTTGATGCAGGGGCTAAAAATCATAAGTTTGACCATATTTTGAAAGCATTGGCTATCGTTGACTTTGACTTGTTGACTTGAATTTGGAAGGATGACTGACTTGGGTCTTGTGGTAGGTATTGGTCTTGGATATCGGGTCTTGGATTTCTCACTTTGATATTAATCTATAAGAAGAGAATATTTGATTGGGTTTTACCCCTTGTGGGGTTTTTCCCTGGCTTGGAGCCTATATCTTGTGTTCATTACCTTTTTATGGTCTTCATGGTTTATGGTTATGATAATTGTTTGATGAAAAAAACATATTGAAAGTAATAAGAAGCCAGCATATATGGACAAGAAATTATCATGTAAAGAGAAATCAACCCTAATTGGCTGCCCTAGTGATTTCTCAACACTAGAGTTTGGGACGGATGCAAATGGGAACTTTAGCACACACCTGGATTTCCCTTAGGACCAGATATAACATAGAAGTGTGGTAAAACACGAAGAGGTCAAGCCCTATGGGAATTATGGGTGTGGATAAAGTGGCAAGTGCCACAAATGTGTGACCATTGCAACATGGATTTCACGTAGGTGTCATGGATGGCATGGCAAGGCCACGTGGGTCTCATGTGGAAGCATCTTGCCGAGGTGGCAAGGGTGAATTGGTTAATCCTTAAAAGGGCATAACTTTTAATCTGAGGGTTGAATTGAGATAAATTTTATATTTTTGAAAATCTCTTGACGAGCTTAATGTGATGGTGTTTCCAAATTTAGTTGCAGGAGCTTTGGAAATGAAGGAATTTTGTAACCTCGTCTTCATAGTGAGGCCATGTAGGTTGGGTTAGTTAAAAGTAACACCTCCCATTAAGCTGGAAAGTCTAAGGGGGTGGGAGAGAGCATTACAACAATCCACACTCCATGATATCTTTGTCAATGTATTCAACAAGGTCAAGGTACAAATAGTTGGGAATTGAATCCATTGACCTTAGTTAAAAACTCCCTTTCATATTGAAGCAACCTCAAGTTAAGACTTCCCTCACATACTGAAGCGTCCTCCCATGGCAGATGAAGCAACGAAAGAAAATAGAGCAAGATGTTATATCAAGTTGTTGCTCCAATAATTCTCTGAGTGACAAATGAACAAGATGATGAACCATTTCACCTAAATCCTTTGACAACTCCTAATAAAAACAAAGGTACCTTCAATTAGTAGTGATTTAAAAAGGCTCCCCTTTTTTTCAAATGGCATGGAATCATCTAACTTAGCCTTGTTCATGCTAGGGTTAGGGTTCTTTCATGTTTGGTTTTTGTGGCATCATTATAAAATGAAGTTTTAGGCTCTTATAATGGGATTTTTGTAAATTAATGTAGCCATAACGTCTTTTCTCACATACAACTTACCACCACTCTAGCTAATTTGTATTGTTATGTACATTGTAATGTGTTCCATGAGTTTATTCATTAATATTATTTGGTTTTCATTGTAAAAATTTATGTTAAAAACTATATCTTGTGTTTTTTGTACAATATTGTATTCTTTCATTTCATTCCCCACTCAATATGGATCAATGGTATCGAAGCAATCCAATCTCTATGATTTCTTTGTTAATGTCCTCCACAATATCAAAGTAAAATGTGTTGGACCTTGAACTCATTGACTTTTCTCGCACATTCATTTAGCCTCGAGTTAAGACTTTCCTCTCTTAATAAAGTAACCTCCCATGGTAGATGAAGTAAATAAAGACAATAGAGAAAGATAGCATATCAAATCATTACTCCAATAATATTTCAAGTGACAAAGAAACAAAATGATGAACCATTTCACCCAAATTCTTTGACAACTCCCAAGAGCAATAGAGGCACATTAAATAAGTAGTGATTTCAAAGGAATAACACCCTGTTGGAGGTAGTTTTTAATTTTTAGGAATGTGGGCAAGAAAAGGAGAACCAAAACATAGTGCACAAAGGTGTCACATAGAATAAGCAAGCGCATGTGATGACAACTAGCATGAAGAACCACACAATCAGTTAGGGTGTGGTCGCAAAGGAACGACATGGCAGGAGTCTAGTTTGAATCCAAGAATGACTAAAATATCTGCTAGTAAATGTTGATTAGCGGTTGTCATTGATGTCAACCCAAGCAGCACCAGGGGCTACCCAAATATTGCATGGGAATTTTGACCTACCAAATTAATTTATTCTGGGTCAAGAATGATTTGATGTTTTCTTCTTGTCGAGATGTCTGTTGATATATGGTGCGCCACATAATTCTTCATGGTTTGAGAGATATTCATGTTTGAAGTTTGTACCCCCAGTTAGTGGGCTAAAACCCCATGGGGTTGTGGCATGGGTCATTGAAAAGTCATAATTAATATTTTTTAAGATCCTAAAATCCCTCCCACGTTCACTTGTTGAAGCCCCTCTCAACCTAAGAATTTATATAAATTGCGATCCTCATATCCTCCTTATGCAAGGGATTTCACTATCTGAAACAGGTTATCGTGGAATTTTCACTCTAAATTTTTTTCTACGAAGGTTCAGAAGCTGAAATTTTTAGGAGGCAAAGCCGAAATCCTAAGGAAACTCCTGGAAAAATTTCAGATCAAGGTGCAAAATATTTTTGGAGATATGATCTATGGAAGTCAGTGTTTTTGCAGGCTCCTGAAATTCTTCTCAAAGAAGTGACATTGGGAAAATCGTCATAACTCTATCTATGAGTATCGGATTGGAATTCTGTAAAAAGTGGCAGATAGTGCATGGACTGTAGTTTTCTCTCTATCAATTTCAGAGCTGAATGAAGAAATAATGACACGTGTAACACCGTACAAGTTTGCACTACTGAAACAATCCTTAATTAGGGAATTGTGAGAGATTCATCATAACTCTCTCTTGAAGAATCCAAATTGGGTCAGACATGTTGCATTGGAAATATGGTTAAGAGGAATAATCCAAGACATAAAATCACATATTGAGGATCTGAAATAATAGAGATACACCAGATTCAATATCGAGCTCCTAGAAGGCAAGAGAAAGCCAGATCATGAGTTGTCAAGGGATGCAAAGGGCCAGACTTTCTAGGGCAGAAAAAAAAATAAAGGTGTAGCAAAGGGTAGCATGACAAGAGCAGAAACCAAGGTGCAGAACAACAACAAGAATTTCATCATATGAAGTCTTCAAGTGGGCAGCACTGCATACAGTCACTGTAAAGGTATCATTGTACTAAGTCATTGTAAATACATTATTGTAAAAATTGTACTAGTGTCTATCTGCCAAGAGTTGAAGAGGTGGTGTCGGGAGGTCTAGGATCATCATTAGGTGGTTGTGTCATAGTTGGGGTTATGGTCTAGTGTGTTTTCTTCTTCTACATCATTCTATATCATTGTAAAGTGGACCATTTTCCTTGGTACGGGAGTCCATTATTATTTTACTCTTCTACAAGGTGGTAGGGTGGTGCTAGGGTGAGTTGTAGCTCATTGGGTGTTGGGGCATCCGTTCAGTTGACTAGTGAATAATCTCAAGCGTTTGAGCATCCATCCAGTGGGAGCTGGAGAAGAATGCTTTTCTAGATTCTAGGAATTTGGAGCTTTATTTTCAGTTGGATTTGAATATTAAAGAATTATTAGAAAATCATTAGGTGGTTATTTGTCCCAGAGTGGGTTTCCACCTTAAAAAATGTGTGCATTTGTGTTCCTTTTGTTTACAACTATCATTGTACAAACACTGATAATAATTGAAGATTAACTAATGCTCTAATTGTAAGGAATACTGATTCACCCCCCTCTCAGTATTTCCAAAAATTGGTATCAGAGCTTAGTTCCTTCAATAGCAGTTTAAAAACTGGAAGGAGTTCATGGAGCATACAAAGAATGGTGTACCATTGTTCAATGAAAATAATTATGCACTCTGGAAAGGAAAAATGGAGGTATATCTCTTGGCGCAAGGTTATGAAGTATGTGACACCGTTCAAAATGGATTTACATCAACCATGCATGAACAAGGTAAGAAGAATTTGCTAAATGATGCAAAAGCAAAGAATATTATTATCAGTGGACTTATTGAATCTGCTTATCATAAGGTGTTGGGTTGTAAAACTTCCAAAAAATGTATGGGACAAGCTTGAGAATATATACGCAGGTGACTCAAATTTCAAAGAAGCAAAGCTTCAAATATATAGAGAAAAATTTGAGCAACTCAGAATGAAAGAAGATTGCAACATTGTTGCATACTTCCAATACGTTGATGAAATAACCAATACTCTGGAAGAATTGGGAGAGCCAGTTGACAAGAAGACTATTCTACGAAAGATTCTTAGAACGTTACTAGGGAGATTCAACCTAAATGTATCAGTCTTAGAATACAGTGTAAATCTGGAAAAACTCAGCAAAGAGGAATTACATGGAGTTATCATAGCATATGAAATGAGACTTGATGGAGAAGAAGGTACTTCCCATCCAAAAACTGCGTTCGTTGCATCTAAGAAAACCAATAAGGACAAACAACCTTCAATTGAAAAGACATGCACCTGCAAGTGTGAAGAAAAGGGAGATGATGGAGAAGGTCTTTCAGATGAAGAATATGCTTACTTTACAAGAAAACTAAAAATTGGTAAGGGAAAATTCAAAGGTAAACTTCCATTGATATGTTTGATTTAATGATGAGTTGGGAATTGTATTAAAAATGTCCAAAAGAAGTGATATGTAAACTCAAGAAATAAAGAAGGCTTTAAAGATTCATGAAAACGAGAAAAAGGAAAGGATCAAAGAGGAAATTTCTCTCTAAAGAAGATAGCTCATCATCCAATGAAGATAATAATAAGCGAAGAAAAGCCAATAGAAGTATTGTTTATGGCAAAACAAAATAAACAAGAGGTATCAAACAACGAAGAAGACGGGTTGACCATAGAAGAATTTTCTAAGGAGGCAATCAGGCTTATAAAGAGCTCAAGGCTGAGAATATCTATTCCAATACTCTTGAAGAACAAGTTCAAGGTCTCAAAATTGAAGTTGAAGAACACAAATGTATTGAAGAGTCACTTCAAAAGAAGTTGGAAGAAAGCAACCAAGAAAGGGAAGCATTAGAAGCTGAAGTAGTCTCGCTGCGTAAGGAAGTGGAGAAGGGAAAAGTTGTCCAAAACTATGCCAATAGCTCGAAGGCATTGGAAGAAATCATCAACAATCAACGATCTTACAATGACAAAACTGGCCTTAGTTACAAAGAAGAAGAAGCAGGACCTTCTAGAACAAAATACAATGAACCTATGAGATTTGACATGCATGTAGACTTCATTGGACAAGATTCACAAGAACATCCTTGGAAGACGATTCCTCGACGAAGATTTCCATCCAGGAACCAACATATTTTTTATGGCTATTGTTATTCATGTGGAAAATTTAGTCATAAAGCTGTAGAATGTCGCACGTACCCTAGGAACCAATACAATTCCAAGAGATCCTTCAAATATGAACCTCCCAGGGCTAAAAAAAACATCAATATATTTGAACATTTAAGAAATAATATGGAATGTTACAAATGTCAGAACTTTAGACACGTAGCTAGAGATTGCAGACTTGAAAATCCTTCAGAAGAATCTTCGAAGCCACATAATGAGCGAACATGGAAAAACAAGAAGACTGATAATTGTGTTCTCGCTCTCCAGGCTCAAAACAACAAAGATGTGTGGTATGTTGACAGTGGATGCTCAATGCATATGACTGGAGATATAATGAAATTTGTATCTCTGAAAGAGAAGAAGGATGGAACCGTATCCTTTGGAAATGATGGATCTTCAAATGTTATAGGATCAGGTACCATCAGTCTCAGAAGAAAAGATGTTATAGCCAAGAATGTTCTATTGGTTGAAAACATGAATTATAATCTGCTCAGTGTTGGACAAATGTGTGATCAAGGACACACAATGCTATTCAACTCCACAAAATGTGAAATCAAGAAAGGCAGGTATGATAAAATTGTGGCTATAGCAAGTCGAGCTCCAAACGACATATATGTTCTGGATGAAGCAACTAAAGCATGTCTACTAGCTAAAGAAGATGAAATATGGTTATGGCACAAACGAATGGGTCACATAAACTTTGAAAATATTATCAGGATAGGAAAAAAGGAAGCAGTACGAGAAATGCTGAAAATCTCAAAACCTTCCAACACACTATGTGAGGCCTGTCGGCACGGCAAGCAAACAAAAGTCCAATTTAAAACAAAAGAATACTTTGCATCACATCCATTGGAATTGATACATACTAATCTATGTGGTCCTGTGAGAACAAAAGGCTTAGATGGAGAACTATATTTCATGTTAATGATAGATTACTATACCAAGATGACAACCGTTAGTTTTCTAAAAAAAAAATATGAAGCATTTGAGTGCTTTAAGATCTACAAGGAGTTGGTCAAAAATGAAACTTATTTGAAAATAAGTGTCTAAGATCAGATAATGGCAAAGAATTCACTTCCAAATTATTTTAGCAATATTGTGACAAAAATGGAATAAAAATACAATTTTCAACAACACGAACACCTCAGCAAAATGGAGTTGCTGAAAGAAAGAACAGAACCGTACAGGAAATGGGTAGAACAATGTTGAAGGACTCAAAATTTGATGAAAAATTCTGGGTTTAAGCAATTGATACGAAAGTCTTCATTATCAACTGAAGTTTTCTCAGAAATAATTGCAACAAAACCCCATATGAATTATGGAAAGGAAAACCAGCTAATGTAAAATATTTCAGAATATTCGAAAGCAAATGTTATATCAAAAGAGAAGATAAAAATTTGGATAATTTTGAATCATGTGTTGATGAAGGTATCTATATTGGTTACTCACACAAAAGAAAGGCCTATAAATGTTATAATGTAAGATGAAAACAGATAGTGGAGAGCATAAATGTTACATTTGACGAAGATGGTGTTCTAACGAATAATGATGAGGACTAGAATCTTTGAAACTTGAGATAGAGGCTAAAAAAGACACAGATAAAATTCTAGAACAAGAAGTGACTATCAACTAGGAAGAAGTAAATAATGATCATCAAGATATACCAAAACAACAACAAGAAGCTCCTCCAAAGAGAACAAAAGAATGGATTCAAAATAACCATCCATCAAATCAAATCATTGGGTGACATAAATGAAGGTCGACAACTTTGTTCGTAACAGCAAGATCACATTGGTTTTCTAGCAACCTTTGAGCCTAGTAGTTTTAAGGAAGCCAGCTAGAATGAACATTGGGTAGCAGCTATGAATGAAGAACTAGATAAAATCGAGAAGAATAACACCTAGGAATTAGTTCCACAATGAAAAGATAAAAATGTCATTGGGACTAAATGGGTGTTTAGGAAAAAATTGAATGAAGATGGACAGGTTACTAGAAACAAAGCAAGATTGGTTTGCAAAGGCTATGCACAAGTGGAAGGAATTGATTTCGAGGAAAAATTTGCACCAGTTGCAAGAATGGAAGCCATCATAATGTTTCTCGCATATGCATGTTTAAGAAAAATCAAATTCTACCAAATGGATGTTAAGTCAGCATCTCTGAATGGAGAATTAGAAGAAGAAGTTTACGTCGAACAACCTGAAGGTTTTCTACTATCAAAAAAAGAAGACAGTGTTTGCAAGTTAAAGAAGGCTCTATATGGTCTCAAGCAGGCTCCCAGAGCATGGTATGCTCATCTTGATGGATATCTACATCAACAAGGGTTCAAGAAAGGTACTGTTGATAGCAATATTTATGTACAAATAGATAAAGATAATTTAAGAATCGTTGAGGTATATGTGGATGATATAATATTTGGTAGCAATGATGATCAACTAAGTAAGAAATGGTGTCATGATCAGAGGGGGAGTACTTGTGTTGCCATCAATGCCAAAGGGGGAGATTGTTAATCAACGGTTGTCATTGATGTCAACCCAAGCAGCACCAGGGGCTACCACAATATTTCATGGGAATTTTGACCTACCAAATTAATATATTCTGGGTCAAGAATGATTTTTATGGTTTCTTCTTGTCGATATGTTTCCGTTGATATATGGCACGCCACGTAATTCTTCACGGTTTGAGAGATATTCATGTTTGAATTTTGTACCCCCAGTTAGTGGGCTAAAACCCCATGGGGTTGTGGCATGAGTCATTGAAAATTCATAATTAATATTTTTTAAGCTCCCAAAATCCCTCCTACGTTCACTTGTTGAAGCCCCTCTCAACCTAAGCATTTATGTAAATTATGATCCTCATATCCTCCTTATGCAAGGGATTTCACAATCTGAAACAGGTTATCGTGGAATTTTTGCTCTAACTGTTTTTATACAAAGGTTCAGAAGCTAAAATTTTTGTGAGAAGAAGCTGATATCTTGAGGAAGCTCCTGTAAAAATTTCAGATCAAGGTGCGCAATATTGTCGAAGATATGATCTGTGGATGTCAATGTTTTTGCAGGCTCCTAAAATTCATCTCAAAGAAGTGACCTTGGGAAAATCGTCATAACTCTCTCTATGAGTATCAGATTGGAATTCTGTAAAAATTAGAATATAGTGCACGGACTGAAGTTTTCTCTCTATCAATTTTAGAGACAAATGAAGAAACAGTGACACGTGGCACACAATACAAGTTCGCTCTACTGAAAAAGTCCTTAATTAGGGCATTGTGAGAGATTGGGCATGAATCTCTCTTGAAGAATCCAAATTGGGTCAGACCTATGGCATTGGAAAGATGACTCAGATTAATAATACAAGACTAGAAAAAAAAAAATATTGGGGATATAAAATAACAGAGATACACGATTTCAATATCAAGCTCCTAGAAGGTAAGAAAACGCTAGATCATGAGTTGTCAAGGGCTGCAAAGGACCGGAATTTCTAGGGCAGAAAAGCAAAGCAAGGTGCAGCAGAGGGTAGCATGACAAGAGCAGCAACCATGGTGTAGAATAGCAGCAAAAAGTTTATCACATGAAGTCTTCAAGTGGGCAGCACTGCATACAGTCACTGTAAAGGTATCATTGTACTAAGTCATTGTAAATACATTATTGTAAAAATTGTACTAGTGTCTATTTGCCAAGAGTGGAAGAGACAGTGTCGGGAGGTCTAAGATCATCATTAGGTGGTTGTGTCATAGTTGGGGTTATGGTCTAGTGTCATAGTTATTTTTATAGCATCATAAAGTGTTCTAAGTCTCAAACTTTGTAAAGAGTCTTGGACATCGGTATTCCAAAGAACTAGGAAACTGTTTGTGGAAATTACACCCGGTTCATGTCTTATTAAAATAATTAATTATTTTAATGGAGACCCTAAGTCTAAACTTAGGGAAATTAAATAATTAAAGGGTGTTTATAAGACAGAGTGTGAATCTTCTAGAGAAAGAAGATCAAGTCAAGTTTTAATCTTAGCCATTGGTTAGAATTCTAATATGGGTCGTTGATTCATCAACGAGAATATTATAAAAGAAGGCTTGAGGGTCATTTGGAAAGAAGTCGGGCATACACTCAGTACCCGAAGGAGATCGATTCTGAAGGAATATAATTCAATTTTAGAGAGAGAGTTACAGGGCGTAGTTGCAGAAGCAGAAGGATTTCTGCAAAAGGAGTGAGGGATTCAGTAGTGATAGAGTATGATTACATAGGGATGTAGAGGGCCACAGAAGGCAGCGCAGTGAACCCATGTAGAGTGACGCAGTACAACGTAGGGCTTGTGTAGAGAAACACATAGACAAATGCAGAGGGATTCAGAGGCCCTTCCAGGTGTCAGAAAATCTTCGGAGGGTTTAATAATTTTTGTCTTTGGTGTTTTCTCAATATATTTGCCAATGTATTCCTTGTAAATATTCATTTTCTGAAGTATAATAATAAAGCCCTCATCTGCTGCACCGATTTTCCCACATTGGGTTTTTCTGGGGACAATTGTCCAAAAATAAGTGTGCACATGTGACTGGTTCTTATGCTTATGTTCCTTACTGTTATTTTCTCTGCATATGTAATTATGAATGTTACAGTAGTATTTATTTATAAATTTACCGATAGATTTTTGTAAATAAATTATCGGAGTAATAAGTAGGAGAAATAAATATATCATTGAAACTACATATTTTCTAGATTGAAAATTTCACATGGTATCAGAGCTAGAGATGAGTAACAGGAACAAAGAACCGACAAGTGAACGAAAACCTGACTTTGTTGAGGCAACTCAGAAGGGTTCACGTAGTTCTACAGAGAGGAAGAAAAGCATGGTAGAACAGATGGATCACGAGATTTATGTTTCAGCATCCAGACTGGAAGAATAATTTGCTTTTGTGTCAAGCATTGCTTCTCCTGAAGTCTAGTACATTGACAGTGGGGCTTCTGCTCATATGACGGGAGTGCGGGAATGTTTCTCCAACTACCGAGAAGAGCAGATGAACTTTAAAATTACCATGGGTAATAAAGAAAAATGTACCCTTATTGGAAGAGATACCGTAGTATTTCAAACCGAGGCTAGGAATAAGCTTTAGGCCACTAATGCGTTGCATGTGCCTGGGTTAGGGATGAACCTACTCTCAGTGTCTCAATTTCAAAACAAAGATTATGAAGTTTACTTCATTGGAGACAGAGTCTACGTCAAACACCCCAATTGGAAGAAGAAAGCATAGATCGAAGTAAGGAGAAACAAAATTTATAAGTTACAGCTTGAATCTCCAATGGCACTAATAGGCATCACAGATGAAAAGGAATCGAATGAACTATGGCACAAAAGAATGGGACATTTTCATCATGGGGCATTAAATATTCTCAAGAAAACTATCGCAGGAGTTCCAGAACTAAGCACCAAGAGAGACGATGTCTGCAGATGGTGCGTATTGGGAAATTATGCCAAGGAAACATATCAGAGGAGCAGTAGTAGGGATAAGAGTGTATTGGGATTGATACACTCAAATATATGCAGACTGATGTCCACTAGAGATATTTGTGGTGCCAAATATTTCGTCACCTTCATTGATGACCATTCTAGGAATTCTTGGATCTACTTTCTGAAGACCAAGGATGAAGTCTTCAGTCGTTTTAAAGAGTTCAAATCTCTGGTAGAAAATATGTCAGGAAAGTGGATCAAGGTGTTGCGTTCAGAAAATGGTGGAGAGTATACTGATAAGGAATTCACAGAGTTCTATGCAAGGGAAGGTATCAGAAGAGAGTGGACCACTCCATATAATTTGGAGTAGAATGGTGTGGCAGAAAGGAAAAATAGGACTATTGTCGAAGCTGCAAGGGAGATGTTGTATGATCAATACATGACAAAATTTATGTGGGTTGAAGCTTGTAATACAATTTTCTATGTTCATAATAGGATTCCTCACAATGCATTGGGAAAGATCACGCTAGAAAGTGTCTTCACTGGCAGAAAGCCCAAAGTGAGTCACTTTAGGGTCTTTGGCAGTACGACATATTGTCATGTGCCCAGTGAAAAGAGGAAGAAGCTGGACATGACTACGGAAAAGGAGTATCTGGTAGGATACATAGAGAATGAAAAGGCTTATAGCAATTACATTCTGGAGAGCAGGAAATTTGTAGTGTGGAGGGATGTAAAATTCATGGAGGAGAGGGCCTTCAGAAGATCCCAAGAGTTGCCTTTTGCTACGCAGTCTGAGGAGGATCCGCTAGTTCAACCACAATGATCTGTGGTAGATAATTCAAATGCCTCTCCAAGGCATGGAGATCCAAGGGACACTTCTCCCGAGGACTTGCAAGAGGGAGAGAAGGTAAATAAACTCACTACCAATGGGAGAACGAGCAAGGAACTACGAAAAATTTTGAGGGATGCAGAAGATTTTGTCAGAGCCCCCTAAGATGTGAAGAGACAGCGCATGCAGCCTAAGAGGTACCAAGCCTTGGTTGCATAGGTTGGGGAATCTTCTAGTTTTCGGGAAGCAACTCAGCACAAGGTATGGGTAGATGCGATGGTGGAAGAGTATAGTTCCATCATGATGAATGATGTTTGGGAGGTGGTCCCCAGACCTCAAGATAGATCATTTGTAGGTTCAAGGTGGATCTAGAAGATAAAGTACGATGAAAATGACAACATCAATAAATTTAAAGCCAAGTTTGTGGCTAAGGGGTATGCTTAGAAGGAAGGGATATATTATGAAGAAACCTTCGCCCCAGTAGCCATATATACTTCCATTAGCTCCGTGAAATCCCTTGATGCGTAGATGGGATGGGAGATTCACTAGATGGACGTCAAGACTGTGTTCCTAAATGGGGTGATAGAAGAGGAGGTGTACATTGAAAAACCAAAGGGATTCGAGACACATAAATAAAATACTCATGTGTGCAGGCTTAAGAAATCCTTGTATGGACTAAAGTAAGCCCCTAGAGCTTGGTATGGTCGAATTGGAAGCTACTTACAGAAGATGGGATTCGTCAAGAGTGACGCAGATCCCAATCTCTACTATCTAAGGGTAGGGAGAGAGCCCCTAATACTGGTTTTATATGTAGATGATCTATTTATGACAAGGTCATTGAGGCTCATTAAGGACTGCAAGGAGAATTTGGCTACAGAATATGACATGAAGGATATAGGGTTGATACACTATTTTCTGGGGTTGGAAGTTTGGTAGCAGAAGGGGGAGATATTTCTTGGTTAAGGAAGATATACTATAGAAATTTTGAAGGGATTTCATATGGAGGACTGTAGTCCCATGAAGACTCCAATGATCACCAACAAGAAGAAAATCAACACATTCGAAGATGATGAGGTTGATCCTAATCTGTATAGGAAGCTCATAGGATATTTTATGTATCTGGTAAACACTAGGCCAGACATATGTTATGCTGTAAATACCCTTAGTCAGTTCATGGTGGAACCTAAGAGGGCTCATTGGGCAGAAGTGAAGAATGTTCTCAGGTATTTTCAAGGAACAATTGAGCTTGGATTGAAGTACACCCGTGGCAATGCCATCAGGTTAAGTGGGTTCACCGACGCAGATTGGGAAGGGAGTCCAGTAGATCAGAAAAGTACAAGTGGGTATTGTTTCAGTCTTGAATCAGGGATGAATTCCTGGTGTGGCAAGAAATAGAAATCCACGATGATGAGCTCAACGAAGGCTGTATATATGGCAGCTAGCACAGCTTCGTGTGAGGCCATATGGCTTCAGAATCTACTTTTCAACAAAGATAAAATTGGAAGGCTAGTGTTAATTTCAATTAGAAAGGCATATATTCATGTTGCCCTTCCATAATGAAAATCTAAAAAAAAAAACATTTCAATTGACAACCATACATTGTCTTTACATTTCATTTTCAGAAAGAAAAACTAGCAATATTATGTTCACAAAATATTGTTCCATATAGCAGAATTTTCAACATATATCCTATTTCCGATAAGAGATTTGAAAGATCAAACTTTACTAACATATTTCACATCCCATAATATATTTTGTCTCTTATAAGTCTAAAAAAAAAAAAAACATATAGACATCACTAATGGGTACAATAATGTGTATACCTCAAACATTGAGCGATTCCTAGTGATATTTATTCTAGAAGCATAGCAAATAAGTATATTTTGTGATCTCTTATTGTTCCAGTTATGGTTGCATGTGTGACATTGGATTCAACGCAGAGGAGTCAAGGCAGAGTTGAATCAAAGTTAGGATTGATCATGTGGATAGATCATAATTCATTGTGTTGGACAAAAAGGGAACTTAGTGCTGGTTCTGAGATAGAGCAGACTCAATGAACCAGTGAACCCCCTGGTGCTATACCATCAAGACAAGAAGATGAAACCCTCCATTCTAGATTTATGTGGAATTATTGTTTGAGAAGAAATGAACAGTCATGATCGCATGAAAAACAATAGAAAATAGTTGAATAGTCAATTGATTTTATACCATTGATTTTGGTGATGTCAACGGTGCCCTACCATTATTGTGTTATGAGTAATCTCTTCAAAAGGTCTGAATATAAAATTTGGGTTATGATAGTAAACTCACTATTGGAATTTTGGGGAATGATAAAACAATGGACCAAAGTTAAATTTATAATTGATGAAATGATCTAATGGTTGAGATTAGAGCTAACTTTTAAACCTGTCCATTACAAATATTAACCGTCTAAGGTGTGGTGGATCAATCGCTAAAATTGGAGTATGATTAAGACTAATATTGGATTCAATATTTATTTTTGCAAATTTGAGTCATGCAATTACTAAAGGTGGATTTAAGTAGAGGCACCAATTTCTTGTTTGGGTGAATGTAATAAGTAATGCCCTAATTGGAAAAAGAATTAGAAATTTGAAAAAATATATGTTTGATTATATTTAGTGAAATTACCAAATAAAATTTATGAAAATGAGAGAGTCAAATGTGAATGAGCAGGGAGAATTAATTAGTTTGATGATCCTTGCATCAATACACAGTCAATCGATAAAATAAATTCCCAAATATGTCCAACGTTGATCACCACAATGACTCATAAATCCATTACAGGAGTTTACATACCTGAATCTAAGCAGTCATATAATTTATCCTACAATTCAACTCATAAAAACACAAAATTCACCAAGTTCAAACACACACATGAATTTCATTCAACCACAATGTCTTCATTATATTAATGTCTTGGGTATCCCAAAATGGAGAAGCCCTTCTTGGCCCTTTCCCCCCTATCTAACGCACACCTACACTCTCTCATACTTACAATATTTAATCCCAAATGGAGAGCCTCCATAGAAATGAAAAGAGGATTTTGTCTGTTGCCTCTCAGGGCACCGATGAATTGATGGATTGTTTTTCCTCTCCCTAACCTAGAAAGCAAAGATGACGTTCTCCAATCAAATGATGTAAAAAATAAAGGATGATGTTCTCCAATCAAATGATGTGTTTACAGGCCTCTAGGGCTTTGTTAAATACTCCACCCCACTTACCATATAAAATATCAGTTTTCATTGAAATTTTCCGTATTTAAAATTTGATAAGGTATTGATAGTAATGTTGAATAGATCTATTTCTTGTATATGTTTCTTTTGAAAATGTTAAGGGAAAAAAAAACTTATGGTCAAAATATGTATACATTCTGTTTATTATTTAGTCAATTAAAGCGTCCATGGATTTAACCTCATTGCTATTTTTATGAAGAAATGGGTTCATTATTGGTCGGTTGGAGTGATAGTAAATGCAACAATGAACACAGAAACTAATATCATATTTTCATTTGTACATAAATGATAACTCTAATATATAGGAATTCTATTTATGGCCTAAATTTAAATAGAGAACACAACTATTCAATTATCTGAATGTGTAGTGTAACATAAGTATTTTATATATTGTTATAAGATTCTTGGAAAAGAATATAACTCGATTAACCATGGTTGTGTTTTATATATTGTTAGAATATTCTTGTCAAAGAATATAACTCAATTAATCGTGGTTATTTTAATTCAACCATGAAATATATATATATATATATATATATATATATATATATATATATATTTCTTACCCTTGTAAGTACATTCTAACGATTTCAATTCGTAAATTAACTATATATTTTCGACATTCGTTCATCCATCTATGCGTTATTTTTGTGACATATTTAAATTTATTTGTTATTAATAAGTTTGTGTTATAGTATATACATATATTGTCATTTTACTTCATGTAATTATGAGTATAGCCTCCCTAGCATATGTACAATTAATTTTACATACTTGCCAACATAGTTACATGATCTATGCTATTTCTCATGTAAAAAATTAGTATTTGAACTATTATTAATTGAATATTTTTAAATTACCATGACATTATAAGTATATATTCCCTAGCATATGTATATTTAATTATACATACTTGTCAGCGTAGTTACATGATCTATGTTATTTCTCGTGTAACAATTTAGTATTTGAACTATTATTAACTGAATATTTTTAAATTACCAAAGACATTGTGGGTCCATCTTAAATTTGAGGTTGACTAGACCTCATTAATAATAATAGTTAGAAAGTTTAAAATGAGATTTTAAAAAGAAAGTAATCTTCTCGGCTTTGTTAAAATTCACACTTCCAAATCATCGAGATATTGTGGGATTCTTTGTTTGTGTTAGAATACTCTTAATAATGTGTATGCTTGGAGGCCTTCTATCATGTTTTTCTTACAGTAAAATGTTAGTTTGAAAATTACATTCCAATCCCCTATTTATTTGGATTTGAAGAAAATATGATTATTAATTTACTTTCCTCAAGAATCAGGATATAACCCATCCTCGTGACCTTATTTCTCAATTGATATCGAGCTAGAAGGTGAAATGATCACCTAGGGAAAAACATATTGGCCCATTTCACAGATTCCTCCCTTTCCAGATGATTTTTTCCCAATTAGTGCTCCATATTTTCCTGAAACTGGTTGTCATCCTAATTCGGTAACTGGAATCATTGAAATGTAAAGATAAATAGAAAAATATGGAATGAAATTCCATAATAAAAGAGGCAAATACCTTGGAGAAGCAAGATAAAGTACAGATAAACCCTTTTATGGATAAATAACATCAGTGGAAGTTTGAACTCGTCTTTATTTAGGGTATGGAGTATGGATGGTAATGCAAGTTCATTTTGCAGTCTTAAAATGGAAAAAAATTATGTATCATATCCTAATAACAATCCATACCAAATCAAATTTAAACCATAAAATTTAGGAAACAAATGGGCATTTAGATTGTCAAGAAATACCTGTGGCTGTGAATCTGTCGTGGTTGGAAATTGGAATTCTGAGCAGAGGAATGCCCAGTAAAAATGGCTCTTCTCCGATTAGATTGATGAAAAATATGAAAGAAAAATCCTCTCCAGTGAAAAATTATCAGTGTTGTCGGCGCCATTATTACCCCTAGTGTGTTGGTCGGGAAAATTGGCAATGCAAGTTGCAACTACCAACAACCTCCATTACCCATTACGCTTGCTTAATTTAATGTTTCTCCTGTAATGCCAGCCTGCCAAGGTTTGATCACTGCCTGGGGTCAGGGGACTGGGGTAAATTTCTAATAAATGATAGGAATTTTTAGAAAGGCCCGACAGACCGACAACCCTCCATAGGGAATTCAAACTATTTTTTTTCTTTTTTAAACCTAGAAAAATCAAAATTTAAATTTTTTTTGACCTTTCATCTTGTTGCTGCTATTAGTTCTATCCAAGAAAATTTATACTGCATTCAGTCTATTCCCCTATTAGATCCAAAACAGCTTCATGCAGAAGCAAAAAGATTAAAAACTCAATATTTACATTTGGGATGTATTAGAGTCGGGATCAATGCCTTAACTCATCAAGGGCTAGACACATATGTCTTAGCAACTGTGAGAGATCTGACTCACAATAAATATACTGATTCTATCATTGGAGGAATTGTAGCCTCGCTGTCTAATGGCCCTGTTTGGTTCGATTGTTATCCAAACTTTTCAGTTTATGTATTTGATGAAACAATCGACAAGATCCTTCAACTCCAAATCCAGACTTCAGGATTTGATATGCTGAAGAAAAGAAAAAATATAGCCATACAGACCAGAGGATGTTTCAGACATACAAAAACCCTCTATCCAGCTGTCCTCCATATGCCCAGTCGAGACTCAAAGACCAGTGTGGTTATTCTAACCGATTCAAAAAATCAAAAGGTAGAACACCAGGCTATCAAATGGGAAGATCTAAACTTCCCAGAACACTGGGTAATACCAAATCCAAAAATCCCTACTGCAAAAAGTATTACTTCTGCCAATATTAGAGAATATCAATCCTTTTTTGTTCTGTCTTTTCCCAGAAGGTCAACCATTGACAGAAAAAGGATTGAAGAAGCCTGTCGCAGATCTTCCTTGTACAAAGATCCCCAATTTGTAGATACTGCTTGTTCCTCTTCTGCTTCACAAGAATGTAAACATATTTCTTTATTTGAATTTGCCCAGATTTTAAATTTTAATTCTGTCGAAGTTAGTTGTCCAGAATGTAAAAGCCTTGCCAACCTCTACAGTCTAGCTGATATAGTCATTCATGAAACCCATCATCTAAGAACTGGTGAAGCCCCAATTTCTACTTCTGTTAACCCGTGTCCAAATCCAAAATGTATATAATGTTCCTTTTTGGGGATTCTCAAGATTCTATGTCAGAGATGGACTACAGAGGCATTTAATGGCTATGTCACCTCTTAAAAGAGGGTTAGAACCAGAGGCTGCCTGGCCAACTATAGAATCTTCCTATAGAACTTGGAATAATCCCATTCAGGAATCTCAACAAGGCCTTCAATGAAAGCGCTATATAAGAAAATATGAGCAAGAATAATGTTGATCAGGGCTGGGATCCCATAATTTATGATGTATGTGACTTATATATGCAATTTCATCAGAAAAAAATAAGTTTAAGCACATTAAACATATCTCCTGGGAACAAGACTAGCTAGAACTCCGCCAAAGAGAGAAGCTGCTGCAACATGAAAACCCCAGCTACTAGAATTGTGAAGATTTGACTGAAACTCAGAGGAGGACAGAAAAAGATATGATATTTCAGTAATATAACAGTAAATCAGATTTACATATGAGCTTATTGTCTTTACAACTTATTACAAAAAGAACTAGGGAAAAATCCCTTCAAAAATTAGCGCTGCAACTAGGAATAAACTGCAGAAATACATAGACATCGTTATTTTTCATATGGTTCAGCTGCTGTAAATTATATCTCAGATATCTGCCACATATATGGATGAAACATCAGATCTAATACATATCTGGAAGCTACAATACTTTAAGACAAGATCCAATTGGAATGACATCAAAATATTGGACAATAAGCTGTAGATCTGAATTACAATTTACAGTGCTGCAGAAAAACCAGAAATTTCTGAAGATAACTTTTATTACTGAAATAAATAAGAATTGTAGAGACATGGATCAGCAACCCAATATACAGATCACCAAGGGAAGGCAAGCCTAACACCAAGAGATCTTCCTCCAAACTGATAGCAAACTGAAACAAGCAAGCCCTCTCACAAAATAACGCAGTATGGAGCAAAATCTGCGCAGAGGGTGAAGGAGAATGAATACATGGAATGAAATTAAAGATCTGATACAAAATATGGATTAGATAGCTCTTTGGAAGCTAAAGAACACTCTCCAATAGAGAAAGCTTCTAAAAAACAACTAGATCTAAGTAGATCTAAAATTCCACTTACTACAAAAGATAGCAGCTGCAAAACCCTCAATGGGCCAGCGCTGCTCATGAAAGATAGAGCTTGGTCTCAAACCAGATAGTGGAAAAATTCAGCAAAGAACTCCTCCAATGAACCTCAAGGGAAGAGATGAAACTCCTAAACAGGAATTCCAATCACAATCCTCCACTAAACAACAGAGAATGGTATTTGTCTAAGCAGACAAATAATTCAGAAATATAATTCATCAACAACCTCTTCAAGTGTCTTCTCCTCCTTTTTATAGCATGAGAAAGCCTTTTCAAACCCTAAACCACTTGGATGATTTGGTCCTTTTCACATTAGAGGCTCCCTTCTAGAACTGCACAGTCCCTCTTGGAGATGCGTTAAACCTAGACAACGCAGTTGATTTGGTCAAAGTGGACCCAATCTTTGGCTCAACCCTCTTTCACACCTGCAAGTGATTATTTACATAGCCCAAATTTGTCTTTGTTCACATGGGAATTGATTTATTAGGAGTTTTACATGTCCTCCTTTATTCATAAAACATAAATTAAATCAAAATTTAATGTCTCCTCTTAGCTAAGGCTAAGTAGGAACATTACATTCTGACATCCCTTTTCCTCATGAATCAGAACATGTCTTAATGATGCATGAATTACCATCTCTAGAGAATGAAGATCCAAGGTTAACTGAGATGTTTAGAAAAATGAGACCAGCCAATATGCCCAAATTTGGTCTCGGTTACTTTGAACAAATGAATGATTTAATTCCACAATCAAGGTTTAAGGATCTTCCAGCTGACTGCAAGAAACCATCAGTCATGGAAATTCATAAGTTCTTTACTATTATGGATGGATGAAAAAATCATAAAGTGCCAACCTAGTGGATGAAAGAAATGTTAAACTGAGACATCTATACTCATCCAGAAGCTGAAGCCTTTGGTCTCACTCATACTAGTGAAGAAAAAATCAGATTGTCAGAAAAATGGAAAGATTATATGGAAAAGAAGAACATATGGATATCCTTTTATTCTTGGAAAAAAGGGAAACAATCTGAGGTTGTTTTGATGACTGATACATCAACTCCTACTTCCGCTCAGCACAGTTGGTCAGCTTTGGATGGTAGTCAGATTGAAACTACTACTACCTTCTCGCCTTATAAAGGTATCATTCTAGGCGAAGCCCAGAATACAACAAAAGCCATTCCTCTGGTGTTGAAAGATGATAGTGCTCTTGGTATTGATGGCAGAATACAAAAAGCCAATGAACAGTTGAATTGGTCAAACACTGCCATTAAAGGTCCTGAAATGAATGTTTCCAATACTAGTTTTTTCAAAGAACAGAGTGACAAGATACAGGTCTCTGTAAATGATGTGAATAGTGCTTTAAATAATTTTCAATTTGATACTTCTCTTTTGAAATCTTATCATAGAGAGTCCCTATGTAAATTAGATGAAGTAGAGTGCAAAGTTGTACAGGAAGTAAATTATACCCGAGGACTCATTTCTGAGCTATCTGAAAAGTTTGAGAAGCTAAATCCTTCTAAAATAGATAAGCCTGTTCTAGTTTCCTTCTTGCATAAAAGAAATGTACATATCCAGAATCCTGTCAGCTCCATTGACAAGTTTCCCCATTTATTCCGAAGAGAAGTTGGACAATCTTCCCAAGGAACTTCAAAAGAAAAATTCTCCCTTGCCTCTCTGTTTAAAGAATCAGAAACCCAAGTCCTCCCAATCTATGAACCCTTGGAGAGTCAGTACACTAGATATTCTGCACCTGACCTTAGTGGTATGGGTAAACTTCCAGAGTCTCATGGCTTCTATTCTGACTGTCACAAAGAGTGGAATGTTGATAATCTCAGCATGGGACAGATCAGACAAATGATAGATTTAATGATTACTGAATATAAGCTCATGTGTCTCAGGGGGAAAAATGAAGTTGAAGCATGCAAAACTCTTATACAATGTTTTACTGGAACATTGTTAAGATGGTGGGAAGTAGAAACATATCCAGCATTGATCAGTAAAATTGAATCTGAAATCCTAAAAGATGAGGTAGGAGACGTAATTTTTAATACTGACGGCACACCTACAAATAACATGAACTCTGATACCAATTTTACGCAGGGGCTTCATAGAACGAAGCTTGCAACAACAACAACAGGCTAACTGGCCTTGTTGAGTCTCTTCTCTGTCTTTGATCTCTTAGATTCCTTTACACGAACCCATACACAAACCCATACACGAACCTACTTGCACCGTCACGCTCTATCGGCTTACACACGGCTTCCCTCGCCTTCAACAGCCTTGGTGTCCCTGGGTGTTTTGGTGAACCTCTGGCGAACCTCAAGCAAATATAAGAGAGACAGATACTACCTCAACAGACAATATAAAAGCTCAGAGTTTTCAATACTCAAGAATGCAGAAAACGTTTCTCTTTATTTCTTCAAAATTTCCGATTACATAGATTTCTTGGACTCAAAATTCTTTCTCGAGATTGACTGTATCAACATTTACCAGTGATAGCTTCTTAATAGATAAGAAAGCGTTCCAGAGGCTTCCTCGCTGAATACAAACTCAGCCTAAGAATTATGTTACACAACACACACACACAGACAATACTAGAAAATAGATCTGGCCACTTTAGGTTCTGACCAGTGCCAAGCACACTGATGCGGAAGCTTCTCAGATAGACTTACAGACTTGGGTCACAACTTCGTGATGCAAGCAGATCAAGCTTAGAGCTTGCAAATGCAGAGTAGGAAGATTGCAGACTCCTACTCAAAACCAAAACTAAGACTCTAGACTCTCACACTCTATTCCTCGATTACCCGATGCCGAATGAATGAGCCTTACCCTCCTTATATAGGATGTGAGGGGGGACAAACAATAAATTCAGATTTGAAAAGACCCTAAGACGTGGAAAGAGAATCATAGCTTTCGGGTAACGCTGAAGCGACATCTGCACAAAGATTATTTTTCTGGACATAGACATGTGGGTGTCAATCAACAAAATGGATACCTTTTTTGTACATAAGGCCCATGAGAAAACTAAAAAGATAAATACACGGAGGATACTTTTTACCAGAAAATTCCTCGGGAAAAAATGGTCACTTTAATCCCGTGACTGGGAGACAATACATAGTGGAGACTTTATTTTAGTGGAATCCATGAGAACCATTTTTTGCTTGGTCATCCAGGATTTGTATTCCAAGAAATCTGTACCTTCGGTAAGTTGCATCGTCCCAAGCTTTGGTATAAATTCTCTGGACAATCATTGGTTTATTCAGAAAAAATTGGTGTTTAATCTTTGTCATTACTAGCCACTGATTATGTTGCCTCACAAACTGTTTCAATATTTCAGTATCTTGTAAATGACGAAGGTCTCTCACAGTTTGGCAGGGTGTATGGAAACATTCTCCAATTCCATTTTCAATACACCACGTACATTCGTTTTGGAAGTAGGATTCATAAAACATGGGGTCAATGGCAGTTCTGTTTAACCCATATTCATTCCACCAATCCTACAACCAGTCACACTGTAAGTTTTTCTGCATGATCCAGGTTGCTTCAAATTTAAGCTTGGTGTAGTGGGTCTCGTTCTTTCCATATTTATTTAAAAGATCCCACCAAAACTTTTTGTATCCTGAGAAGTTGTAGATAGTGTCAGGAAATATCAAATTTGGATCATTTCCAGGCCATTGGTTGAAATTGGTCCATGTCCACTCAGGATTTCTGGTTCTGTTTATGACCAGATAATTGTGATAGACTCTGCATCTATCCCCCCCTTCTGACCAGATGACTGAGATATCCAGAAAGTCGTTTGCCAATGATTGTTTGGCCTTATGGGAAGCTGTCATGATTTTTGAGTATACCATGTCATGTATCCATTTGCTTCCTTTTGGGTATACTCGGCATTCTGGGACAAGATGCATAAGATCTGTATGATTTTGTAAATTTGCATCCAGAGATTTGGTATTTCTCAGCTGCCATGTTGGCCTCCATTCGTCCCTATATTCTGGCCAATTTTTTTCTTCTGGAATAGATCTCAAGATTTCTCTTTGATGACTCTGGTCCCATTTAGTGACTATCACCATGACATGCTCTTGTTCTTGTGGCTGGATGAATTCCCTGCTTAGGAAATCAGGAAAGTGGTTGTCTGAACCTTTAATGTGTTCTACATTAAAGTCAAAGTTTGCGAACAGGGCTTGCCATCTGGTGAACTTAGCTTCACCAGGATTTTTTATGTCCTTTGTAAGTACTTTCTTCAAGGCAGATGCATCAGATCTTAACAAAACTTTCCTATTGATAAGATGGATTGCAAATTTGTTGATTGAATTCCATGCTGCCTTTATCTCCCTTTCAATTATAGAATAATTCTTTTCTGTTGGGCTCCATGTTCCGGAGGCGAACTGGACAATCTGTTATGTTTTATCCTTCTTTTGTTTCAATACACCTCCCCAACCAATATCGCTAGCATCTGATTCAACAATTTTTGAATAATTGTCATCAGCAACATATAAAATTGGCAGAGATTTTACCTTGGCTTTAATCTTTCTGACAACACCTGTATGAGCACTTGTCCAAGGTGAAGTATTTTTTCTTAATATCTGATTTAGCAGAGATTTGTCTTTTGCACAATCCTTATAAAAATTTCTAACATAATTTAGACATCCTAAAAATCTTTGAAGTTGAGTTTTATCAAGAATTATGTCAGGGAATTTATTTGCAAACTCCATTGCATGGCTTTGTAAAGCGATTTGCTCATTCTGGATTGTGTGTCCTAAAAATTTCACTGAAGTCCAGGATATTTCAATCTTCTTTTTGCTAAGTACCAGACCATTTTTCTTGACAAACTTTATAAAAATCTGTATATGCTTAAAGTGGTCTTGGATATTTTTAGAGAATATAAGAATGCCATCTATATAGACAAGCAACCAATCTGAGTAAGGTTTGAATATTAAATCCATAACCTTCTGGAAGGGGTGTGCTTGAGGCCGAATGGCATGACATTCCATTCATAATGACCTGCTGGAATGCTGAATGCGGTTTTGAATTTATCTTTTTCTGCAACTGCAACCTGCCAAAAACCCGACTTTAGGTCAAACTTAGAAAATATTTTTGCACCAGATATTCTCCCCAACAGATCTCCCTTATTATGAATCATGTATCATCAGCTAGGACTGAGTTCAGAGGCTTGTAATTTATTACCAGCCTTGGAATTCCTCTGATTTGTTCAGACCTTTTATTTACATAGAATCCATAGCAATTCCATGGGCTATTGGATTCTCTGATCAATTTTCTGCTCAAAAGCCGATTTATCTCTTTTTCACATAAGTCCATGTATTCTTTGTTGATAGGAATAGATTTGGACTTATAGGGTCTACCCATATATTAAGCTTTGTAAGGCAGCTCTACAAAGTGTTGCCTTCTGTGCCAAAAGGCATTGGGTTCTTCTGAGCAGTGTTCTGCTTCTATTTTTGTTTTGATTTCAGAGATTTTTTTTTGAATTTCAAGGGTTTTCAATTGTTCCCCTATATGAATGGTGGACTTGAGATCCTTGAGCTCTGTTAATTTTGTTTCAGCCTTTTTGAGCTCTTGCATGGCCTGTACCATGGTTGAGATTCTTGGATTTGAGATATAGGGCATATTTATCCTTTTGTATTCTCCATTTTAAGTAGGTACAGTGATGAAGTACCCAGCCTTATCATTTTATAATATAATTGAACCATGTGGTTCAACAGCTGCCAAAAAGACATTTCCTAATATGAAATCTACAGAAATGTCTCCTACTGCGAATTTCAGTTTGATACAATGATTTTCAAAACAGACAACAGCTTTAGGGACTTCATAATGTAGGGTCTTTTCTCCTAACCCAATTATTTTTCTGGAGGCTGAAACCCAATACCTAGAAGGGATGGATTTCTTATTAAAGATGTTAACATCTGCACCAGAATCTAGAAGTATTGTAAGAGAGAGCATTTCTCCTTTAATACAGACTTTTATTTGGACATGGTGCTGCTGATATTCTATTGCCAACACACGCATTTTTCTGAATCCTAATGTAGGATCCTACTTTCATTCAAGTATTTCTACTTTTGATTCTATAAGGGGTGCATTGTGCAGAGTGTAGTTGGTGCAATGACCAAAAACATTTTCTGCCAATGTATGTTTCCCTTTTTCTAATTGAGCAACTTGGGATTTTAGAACAGAAATTTCAGATTTAAGCATGTGTATTTCTCTACTCACCTCCCCCAAAGTGAGTGAACAAACTTTGTTCTGCAGTTGATCCCTTTAATAAGCTTTAGTGTTGCACTCAAAATATGCTTCAATGAATAGTGGTTTTTTGCTGGCACTTTTCTGTGAGGAGGATACCTATGACATGAAAGCTTCAAGTAATTTGTTTTTCATGTCACCTTCTTCCATTGCTTGAATTTGAGCAAAGACTTGAGTTCATCATCATCTATCTGGGCCATAAGAACTTTTAGCTTTGGCTGTACAGGACCTAGCTGTTCTTCATAAGAGAGGTCAGATGAATAATCAGATTCAGAATCAGACGAATAATTACAATTACAATTGTCAGAATCTAAACAAAAACACTGTAAATGAGCTTGTAATTCTTCAATGGAAGAACTGGAAGAGGAAGATGAACTACAAGTATCAGAAGAGTATTCAACAAGATGCTGTTGTTGAATTACTAAACTTGGACAATTTTCTGTTTTGTGGTGTGGAGATCCACACTTTCTGCATTTGTCTTCAAAGTTAACCACTGTCTTTCCTTTATTGAGAGGCTCAGACTTTTTTCCTCTATTTTTCTTTGATTCATCACCATCAGGGCATCTATTTGTAGTATGGCCAGGCTTGCCACACAACCAACATGTGATCTGATTCATTTTTCATTTTTATGACTCTTAAGATGAATGTCTGATGGTTTATAGTAATGTGTCTTAGGGAAATATTTATAATATCCCTTTCTTTTTGGAGATGGCCTAGAGGAAGGTATTCTTCTGTCATTTCTGTTGGTAATCTTTTGTTGTTTCTGAGCCTTTTTAACCTTTCTTTTTATCTTTCTTCTTTTAACAAGGGGGTCATCGATTGTGATGCCATACTTGCTATAGATAGACTTACTGTCTGGCAATCTTGTAAGATTTTCTAGAGATTTGTTCATTTTGGAGCTAGTACATAGACTAACTAAAGCTTTAGTGATGACTGAATAGATTTCTCCCCAAGTATATGTTTCAAAAGGCAACTAGAAGAATTCTTGCAACTTGATGAACTCTACAAGCTTTGAAGGCAAGGCTGCAAGGTAGACTTGTTTCCATAGAAGGTTCTTGGGATCTTTCACCAGAAATATTCTTTGCATCCAATCCCTATGGAAATCTTCATATTGGCTCATTTTCATGCATTTCAAGTTCATCAATATAATTTAATTTTTTTCTGTAACAACAAACTCTGCTCTAACATTCTATAGGGCCCTTGACGGGCTGTGATGTGTTAAAATTTGAACATTTTCCCCCAACATTGTGTGTTTCCATGTCACACGCCAAGCTAGCACGCAGTAGTATGCCTACGTGAGAACCTTCCTCATTGGAATAGTGCTAGCTCCCAGTGCACATATTCCCAGTAGGGACCTATTGTTGCATTGTTTGAATGTTCTTTGAGGTTCTTTTACTCTTCTGTAAAAATTAGTCGACCAGATTGACCGATTATTCATTAGGTCAGTGGGCTCTCGTGGTATGAACGGGAAACCACATGTGGACATTCAACGTGATTCCTAACTATGGAAATTGGCTTCACCTTAGGTTCTAGTTCATACCTTAATGTATTATTTATATTTAAAATAGGTGGTAACATTTATCACCTTGAGCGTTCTCCTGTGTAGATGACTACTTTCCAGAAGAATATCTTGCCTCCTTTATGACCCGTTGCACCTTGTGAGTGACTTGCGCGCACCTTCTATTTGAGATCTCATGCATCCAGTTCTTCAATCCTTCAAAATATGAGATGTTGGAACCAATACTTCACCAACTCAACACTGTCTATATTTGGGTTGATGTAATCCTGTTTTCGTGTAGTAACCTTATAAATTTCCTCCAAGGATTCTCTATCTGCTTCTTCTTGAACGGGCTCCATGTAGCAATCTCTTTCATTTTGGTCTAACAATGTCACTATGTGAACATCTCTCAATTTGAAGGTCATACGTGTTTTCTTCAAGTTGATAACCACCTATTTCTCAAAAGCCCAATCGATCCTTAGCAAGTTTAGAATGGGATCTGTGTCATAAAAAATCTCAATCACCTTAAAGTTTTCCATGTTGGTGACTCCATCGATGTCAACTTCTACAATGGATAATCTATCAATCAGAAAAATCATGTACTGATTTTCCAATTGGAGTTTGATGGGTGACCAAGTCAGTTTAGCCCCCCTCATAATCTCCCATGTCTTCTTCATAAAATTATTGATCAGATCATAACCCAAATCCAAAATGATATTTTCCGTCTCGCAAGCTCTTACCTACATGCCAAACCTAAATTATCGGCTAGTTATCTTATTCTACATGACTTGGTTAACTGCGTGCCTTGGTACTTGTAATGATGTCTTCTCCACCTCCTTTTCACTGGTTCATTGAGTATGATCTATCTCAGAACTAGCACTAAGTTCCCTTGTTGTCCAACACAATGAATTATGATCTATCCCCATGATCAATCCTGACTTCGATTCAACTCTGCCTTGACTCTTCTGCGTTGAATCCCCTTGTCACACATGCAACCATAACTGGAACAATAAGGGATCACACAATATACTTATTTGCTATGCTTTTAGAATAAATATGACTGGGAATCACTCAATACTGGAGGTATACACATTATTGTACCCACTAGTGATGTCTATATGTTTATTTTTTGTTTTTATTTTAGACTTATAAGAGAAAAAATATATTATGGGATGTGAAATATGTTAGTAAAGTTTGATATTTCAGATCTCTTATCAGAAATAGGATATATGTTGAAAATTCTGCTATATGGAACAATATTTTGTGAACATAATATTGCTAGTTTTGTCTTTCTGAAAATGAAATGTAAAGACAATTTAACCATTTCATTGTAATTGGACCCTTTGTTTCATATATGCATGGATGCTCTATTGTAGGTTACTAGATGGATATATGCACAAATATTTGAAAACGAAAGTCTCAAAGCAAGAGCTGAAATTCTAGCCTTCTTCAAAAAGGAAAATAACCGAGGGCTTGATGGATGAACATTGGAATTTTCCATTGATTTCCATGATATGTTGGATGAAGATATGTTAAGAATATTTGAAGAATCTAGAAAAAATCAAGAAAGATTCTAAGAGCTTTAAATTCCATGTTTATTACTCTTATCCCAAAAAGAAAAGATCCCACAATATTTGAAGAATTTAGGCCTATCTTGTTATGTAATCTTGTTTATAAAATTATTTCGAAAATAATTTCCAGCAAGAATAAAGAAATTATGTCTAGAGTTATTTCATATGAATAATTTAGTATTTTATTCTAAGGGAAAAATGATAATGTTGTTGGAAGAACACATGAAGGAATGCATAGAATAAAGGTTTAAAAATCAATGATGTTGAAGATTGATATAATTGAATCTTAGAATATAGTGAATTAGTTACATCTTAAGTTGTTGTTACGCTAGATAAGTATGAATTTTCAAATCGTAAGTTGGATCATGGGATGTATTCCATTTTCCTCTTTTGATATGCTCATAAATGGATCTCCTTTGAGGCTTTTCAATGCCTCAAGGTGACTTACAATGATGTCATTCATCCCCTTTTATTTTTATTATAAACTAATGTTTTAAGCTTGTTAATAAAATATGCAATGAGAAGCATGGAAATGAAAGGGATAAAAATCTTATATTAAGTGTTTCTTTCATATTATCTTTTCACATATGAAATTATGATATGCAGTCAACGCTTCAATGAAGAATGAACAAAACAAAGGAGGTCTTAGATATACATTGTAAAACCATAAGTATGGAATTTAACATGTCAAAGTCATCATGATGTTTAATGAAGTAGAAGAGGGGGTGAAAATGCAAATATTAAACTCATTCCTTATGATTTTTTTAAATCAATGAAGGTGTAAAGTATATGGATTTTAAATTAAAACTAGATGACATAAGTATATCGATTGGTTATGGTTGTATAATAAAATAGAAGCTAGAGTCTTATTATGGTGTAATAGATGGTTCCCCAAAGGTTTTAGATTATATTTTGTTAAGGTTGTTTTAGATACTATTCGTATGGGTTTGATGTCCGTAGCGAATATTTCAAAAATAAATTTAGAAAAAGTTAGAAAAAAATATTTCAACTTATTATGGATAGGAAACAATACAAGGAAGGAATACCTTTGGTTAATGGAAAAGAGTGGAAAATCTAAAGAAAGCAAGTGATTAGGGTTTTAAGAATATTATGTTATTAGCTTGTCTCTAGTGGAAAAAGGTCTTTGGAGGTTAACTATAATGAGGGGATTTTTGGAAAAATAACTAAGATTATGTTTTTAAAAGGTAGGTACATGGAAGAATGGTTTAGAGTAAAAAGAAAAAGTTGTCTATGAATTTTAATCACATGGAAAACCTTGGTTAGGATATTCCCATTAATTGGTAATTGGGTAGCCTAGAAAGTAGGAAAGGGGAACAAAGTGAGGATTAGGAAGACCCCTAGATTAAATGCAAAGTATGTTTTAGACTATCAAAAGCTCTTATAAATTATATGCATTAAATGAGGATTTTCTCATTGAAAGAGGTATCAAATCCCAATGGAGTAAATGTATAATCCCAAGACTTAAAATCAACAAATGTTTTGAATATCCATGGAGATCAAGCAAATGAATGGACTTATTGTGTAAATTTTCTTAATAAAAATGACATCAAGCTTTTTGATTATGAGAATTTCATTAAATGGTATAGAAATAAAAGCTTGGGGGAGTACATAGCTAAACTTGGTTATTCAACAAGGATTGTGGATTTTTAGATGCGAGAAGAGATTGATAATGTAAGATATTATGGAAATTGGAGGGTCCTTTGAATCAAAAGCTTTTCTTTGTCTTGATTTTCCAAATAAAATATTAACATGGAACAATGGGCAAAAGAGGAAGTGGTATGGTCTTGGTAAATTTATCTTATACAAATATAGTTAGAACCTAGTAAATTTATCTTATGCAATTTTAGTTAGGACCTAGAAAACTTATCTATGAAAATGTAGTGATGAATATGTGGACCATATTTTTGTCACCTACCCCTTTGCTAAGACTATTTGGAACAAAGTGTTACACATTTCAACTAGAAAAAACAAATGAGATCAGTTTACTTTGGCTAGTTAAGTGTCTCTACTCATGGATAATAAATAGAACTGGAAAAAAATTAAAGGATTTACCTTGCTTCATGATATGATGAATTTTAATTTTTGAAAATAAAAAACATTATTTGTCAAGGTCTGGATATGAATCCTATGTAGGTGGCACATATAATTATGGCATACTTTAAGGGTATTTTGAAAAACTACAAATGAAAATAATTATAGAATTTTAAAGGAACTCAACATTAACCATGAAAAAACATGGGGTTTCTTTAATAGATCTTGTTGAGGAGCTATATGTATGTGTGGAGTAGGGGCTATTCCTTATTTTGAATCATCTCATTTTTTCTTTTGAATATGATTTATGCACTTTGTCTTCTTATGATCTTGAAGGATTGGGTAATAATGTCATAAAAGTGAAACAGATGGAGAGAGAGAGAGAGGGTATTTTGAAAAACTACAAATGAAAATAATGAGAGAATTTAAAAGGAACTCAACATGATCTTGAAGTATTGGGTAATCATGTCATAGAATTCAAAAAAATATAGAGAGAGAGAGGGTATTTGGAAAAAATACAAATGAAAATAATCAGAAAATTTTAAAGGAAATCGACATGATCTTGAAGGATTAGGTAATCATGGCATATAAGTCAAACAGATGGAGAGAGAGAGAGAGAGATATTGGGTAATCATGTCAAAGAGAGAGAGAGAGAGAGAGAGAGAGAGAGAGAGAGAGAGAGAGAGAGAGATCAACATGATCTTGAAGGGTTGGGTAATCATGTCATAGAAGTCAAACATATGGAGAGAGAGAGAGAGAGAGAGAGAGAGAGAGAGAGAGAGAGAGAGAGAGAGAGAGAGAATAACAAGAACAATTTATTTCGCATCCACGTGGCTATCTGAGTTATCCTTTGACTGCCACTTGGTAGTGTGGTATTAGTTACCAACTCGTTCACGCCTTGAGGTTATAACAAATTAACACCCATAAGTTGTTGAATTTTTCACGAGTTTCTTGGCCCATGTTATCGCATATGCCAGGCACGAGGGCTAGCTGGTGTGAGCCCCTTATAGACCATGTCACCTCGAACATTACGATCTTAGAAGAAACCCATGACCACGTGATGCATTTCCTCCAAGGAGTTTCCTTCGAGGACCCATTTCTTGTTGAGAATCCCTTCCCCGCCTAGGTATTTTTCCTCAGAAGCCCAATTATCACCCAAAATCCCTTTACCATCGTGATTATTTCTTCCAAGGGATTTATTCCTCGGAGTTTCCTCCGAGAAGAGTTCTCGTCAAGAACTAATACCACTACGAATCCATAATATATCAAGTCATTTCCTCCGAGGGTTTCCTACAGAGTCCATTTCTTTCTAGAAGAGTTCTCACTAAGAACCATTTCCTCTGAGGTGCGTTGACAAGTCAATCACAATGATAGAATATGGAGCACGATAATTGATAGGAAATTTTTTTTCTGTCTCAGAACATACTCTTAGTTAAAACAATCTTAGAGGTTTATGAGGAATGGAGCTGCAATAAATTCCAAGAGAACTCTTCCGAGGGACTATCATCTGAGACCATCTAATGACAAGGTAAAATAATTTGAGGTTCATCAAAAAACCCTGATTCCTCCTGGGCTTAGGTTTTAGTTCCCGCACTTTTGAAAGTTTTCAAGACTTTTGTATGTGTTTATTTATAAATTCTCGTGCTTGGACCCTAATTCCATGGCAGATATGAAGGCATGGGTAGCCTAGTCTGCTATCCCTCATGAGATTATTACGGATGATGGCCTATAAAATATGGTAATGCATGCATATATACCTATAATGGGATAGGGCATATATGTATATATATATATATATAGATATATATATAAAGGTAACATTTTATTTACATAGTAGAATGGGGCTAACCTTCCTCGGCTTTCAAATTTTGTAACATAAGGCCTAATGGCCAATCTGCATATTTACAGGTTTGGAAAACAACTTCCTTAATCATAGATTTATATGTCTCTTTCATATCTAGGTCATATAGACCATTTTCATGCACAGAGAAAACACAAAAGCCTCGCAATAACGAGAAGGTTTACCCAAATATTCAGCCTCTCACTTTTTCACAAGAAAGAAGCCATCCATTGGAGAAAATAAATTCATTTATCAAAACAACAGATACAAATTTCTTTCCATAGAAAGCACGATGAAATTCTCAGGCATTTAAATTATAGTTGCATGAGATAGGCTCATATACATAACCATAAAATAGTTAAGAATTTTAGTCAGCAAGATTCATGCACCAATATCATGCTACCATGCAACATTTTTCACAGATAATTTCTTTAAATTCAAAGCTCTCAACATAGATCATTTCGTTATAATTTAGAAAAGAAAGGCAATTGAAGGTGGGAATTCAATTTTTCACCCAACCATAGAACTATTGTGGCCATAATTAGCAGCCGCCCCAGAGCCAAATCCACGATCTAAGGGAAATTGTTTCTTAGCATCCTTCGTAGAAATCCTTCTTTAGGACACAAAGGATAATAAATACATATGATAGTGGGTGGTTTTCCAACTAGTCAACCATAGCATAATTCATGGTAAGGGTGGTTTATCAGCTAGGTAAAACACTCTAAGAGTGGTTTATGAACCCTTAACAAGCACCCATGGGGTTTATCATCTAGGTCAAGCACTCTAAGAGTGGTTTATGAACTCTTAACAAGAACCAAAGGTGGTTATTATTTGTTCCATGTACTCAAAGAGTGGTTTATCAACCCACAACAAGTACCCTTGTACATGTGGTTTATCAGCCCTAAAAATCACCCAAAGAGGTTTATTATTTGTGTCAAACACTCTATGAGTGGTTTATCAACCCACAAAAAGCACTCATTCCCCTTTTCCTCTTTCTCTTCTGGCCACAACTCTTTCTTTCATGGGAATCCCATTCCCTCATCTCATAGTTATTTCTAGTTTTACTTATGAGCTCCACTAAGAAGATGTTCAACCCCTGTATTTTTGTGCTATTACCTTTTTATTATTTCCTCAAGGGTCTTTTCATGTTCCTCTTGGACTATTCCTCTTCTTTTATTTTTCATTATTTACACCATAAAATTAATCCTATTAGAGAAATTTTGAGGTCTAAAATGAGAATCCCAAGAAAAATGTACAACCAAAATAAAATTTATAAGAACCAATAGGATTCAAGATGATGATGTCAACCATGGGGGATGAATCATCATTTTTGGGGTAAAAATGTAAAAAGATTAAAATATAATAAAAATATTTTTTCAACTTGTATTTTTAACTTATATCCCTAAGGTTTTACTCAAATTTCAAGTGGGAGTACTCATTGGATGAAAAATTTAATTCCTCATTCAAGGAGTACCCATGTTACATACTTTCGATGGTCCCTACTATAGAAAAATGAGAAATATAGGAAAAATTGTGGTTGCAATCACATTTATCATGTATTTCTCATTTTTCGTGTAGCAGGGTCCATCGAAAGTATGCAACATGGGTACTCCTTGGATGAGGAATAAAATTCTACATCCAACGAGTGTTCCTGCTCAAAAATTGAGTAAATCCACAGGGAGATAAGTTGAAAATACGAACTGAAAAAAAAAAAAAAAAATAGTTTTTTCTTTTTTCCTCTAAAATTTGATGATGTAATCTAATATTATTTTATTATTTCCACTATTATTTTATAATTTCCTTAGGAGGCCCATTTTAGACCTCAAAATTCCCCTAATCCAAGGTGCCAACTAATCCCACTTTTGTTCATCTTTCCTCTTCCATCTTAGATCATGGATTTGTGGTCCCACACTTCAGGCCATTACATTATTACATTACAAAAATCAGGGGAACAAGTACCAAGGGTGTCAGATACCCTACCTACCCCGCCCCCTTAAAGGGAACATAATCCTTGGTGTTCTTGTTAGCATAAAAAAAACAAAACTGAGATTTATACATAGCTCTTACATTTCTTTATTCAACAAACTAAAGATGGGTGTTGCACAATTATTTGCTCAGCCATCTCCCAGGTGGATTCATTAGGTTTAAAGTGCTTACATTGCACCTTGACCTACTCTATTGTTCTATTTCAAAGTGTGATATGCCTCCAGGCCTAGCTGCATAGTGGTTCTAGTTGGAACTCTCCCTATGTTTCCACCTGTATCACATATCATTCAATCACATGATTAGTGTCATGAACATATTTCCTAAGAAATGAAATATAAAAAAACACTGTGAGCTTTTACTGTGGGTGGTAAGACCAATCTATAGGCCACTAGTCCCACTCTTTCCAAAATTTGAAATTGTCTGCTATATTTGGGTGCCAACTTGGCACATAAGCCCATTTTTAATGTGCTTCTCTTTGGCTGAATATGGAGATAAACATGTTCTCCCACTTGAAACTCTTTGTGTAGTGTTTGCTAGTATGTATAGATTTTCTTCCTATCTTTGGAATCCTTTAAATTTTTCCCAATATTTACCATTTCCTGCTCCATTTATTTGATCAAATATGGCCCAAAAAGTACTCAATTCACTGGATCATCTTAGCTGATAGGGGTGTTGTACTTCCTTCCATAAAGTGCCTTAAAAGGGCTCATTCCAAATGACTCTAGGTAGCTATTGTTGTATGAAAATTCTACCAATGGAAGGTAGTCTTCCCACTTTCTTAGTTGATACATCACATACATCCTCAGCATGTCCTCCATTATAATTTTTTACCCTTTATGTTTGACCATCGGTCTGAGGATGGTAAGCAGTGCTTAAAGCTAACCGAGTTCCAAAACGATCGAACAATGTCTTCCAAAATTTTGAAGTAAAATTGGCATATATGTCTGATATTATCTTTTTGGGTACTCCATGTAACTTGATTATCTCCTTTATGAAGATCTAAGCTATATCTATTACTTTATGACTAGACTTGACAGTTATAAAGTGAGCCACCTTGCTCAACTTATCCATTATTACCATGATAACATCATGTTGTCTAGTTGTCTTGATTAATCCTATATTGAATTCCATTGATATAACCTCCCATTTCCATTTCGGAATTGGAATTGGTTGTATCATTTTGGTTGGGTGCCTATGCTTCTTCATTCATGGCCAAAAGTATGTCTTATTTATGGTTGCCATCATCTTTTATGGAAAACATCCATGATGAGCTTCCTTAATTCCTCAACATTAGGCACATACTTTTTGTTCTTGAATATTAATATCCCCTTATCATTAAGTTGGTATCTTTTGCTCAATGATCTGTATGGTTGTTCCTGCCAACACTTCTTCACATATTGATAATGTTCATCATTTATCATCACTTATTTAATTCTCTCTTTAAGATCAATTGAACATGTGCTTATGGTTGCCAAATGAACTTATTGAAAACTTTTGTTGAGCGCATTATCCACTTTATTTTCTTTTCCTTTAATGTACTTGATTTCAAAATCGAATTCACTGATCAAAGCCAACCACCTGTGTCTGGAATTTACGTTGGGTTGGTCAAAAAAATATTTCATACCATAGTGATTAGTCTTAAATACAAACTTCCTCCATGATAGGTAATGTATCCACATTTTTAGTGAGTGCACAATGGTTTCCAATTCTAAATCATGGGTGACATAGTTCCTTTCGTGCTCATTCAGCTTCCTGGATTCATAGCAAATCACATATCCTTTCTGCATTAGGACTCCACCAAGTCCTTCCTTAAAAGAATTAGTGCAAACAAAAAAATCCTTTTTTGGGTCATCTATTATTAAGATAGGTGCATAGGTGAGTAAAATATTTAGTTGTTCAAAACTAGATGCACATTTAGGAGTCCATTGAAATTTTAGTCCTTTTCTCTGCAATGTAGTGATTGGATGCCAATTTTTTGATAATTTTCGAATGAATCTTTGATAGTAACCAACCCACCCCATAAATGATATGAAATCTGTCACATTATGGCATGTGGGCTAGTCAATTATTTTTGTGTTCTTCTCCGTATCCACAACCACTCCTTCCTTTTAGATTACATGATCCAACTAGTGAACCTGGGTTTGGAAAAGCTCACACTTGCTAAGATTGGTGTATAGTTTATATTCTATGAGAAATTGTAGCACAACCCTTTTGTGTTCCTTATTCTCCTTTTCATTCTTTTAGTATACTAAAATATCATCCACAAATACCAGGATGAATTTATCCAAGTATGGCCTGAGCACATTGTTCATACGGCACATAAAGGTCGTTGGAGCATTTGTAAGCTTGAATGGAACTACTGTGAATTCATAGTGGCCATAACTCATTCTGGATGTAGTCTTTTGAATATCTTCCTTTTTTATTCTCACCTAGTGGTAACCTTGTTAAATCAAACAAATCATCAATCTTGGGTAGTGGGTACTTATTCTTGATAGTGGCCTTATTTAATTGCCTATAGTCAATACACAGACATAATGTTCTGTACTTTTTATTAAAAAATAGTGTAGGAGATCCCCACGGTGATATGTTGGGACAAATATACCAATTTTCCATCAATTCTTTCAACTGTAATTTAGTTCAATGAGCTTAGGCGTGTTCATGTGATATGGGGCTTTCCCTGCTAGCATTGTTCCCGGAATCAGTTTGATTGTGAAATCAATGTCTAGGATGGGAAAAGTCTTGGAAATTATTTTGGAAATACATGATCTACATGGATATTGGTGGCCACTCGCCTATTCCACTTGGACCTCGAACATTTTTTCCTTTCAGTTTCCTTAATTCTAGCACAACTTTATTTTTTTGGCAGTTTTTTGGGTCCTAAATTTTTGGAGTCGTTTTGAGGTCCTAAAAGACATTTTCTAAGAAAACAGAGAGATAAAAAAAAAGTGCCAAAATTTCTTTAAAAAACCCTTATTTCACCTCTTTGTGGAGATCTTCAAAACGAGGTATTATGATAACCAAACAAAGATCATATGCCAAAGTTATGGCCCTAGGAAGTTGGCAGTTCAACTTACCCCAACGAATCCCAAAACTGTTGGTGCTTCATCTCCTAGGGTTATGGTTTCACACATATTATTTATTAAAAAAAGGCCTTCGAGCCTCATTGTAACATAGTTCAAAAGGCAAGCAGTCGTCACATCTCTTCTCAAATATAAGCTAACATCACCCAAGATAATTTGTTTGATTCTGCTTGTAAACAATTTTAAGTACTTGTTATTAATTAATTGAAGTTTTGTTCATTTGTTGTATCTTTTTGTTCTTTTTAAATCTATATTTAATTTCGTTCCTTCATAAATTTGGATCAATAAATCACTGTATTGGCTCAGATCCAAAAAATATGAAAAGGGATCTATGTTGGTCCATTTTTCCTCTGTGATTTGAATGGTGTAAAGGGTATAGCCCTTCCTTCTACAGTGCTTCACTTGTACTTCTAAGATTTTTTTGAGTGTTATCGACCTTTTTATACCGTGAAATGTGATTCATTTACCTTCATGGCTGAGACATTCTAGCACTTTTCCATAACAATCTGCCTTTATCATGTGGGCTTCCATCTAATCCATACTCATCAGGACATCATATGATCCCAAAGGCAACATATTCAATTTACTTGTTGTAGTGTTGCTCCTGAGTTATAAAAGGAAGGACTCAACCATCTTCGTTATTTTTCTCTTTGTTCTAGTAGTCAGCTGAACAAGCCATGATTCCCCATGGATTTTGTTCAAAAATTCACATTTTCCCACAATATTAGGACTAATATAACTAAAATTGGATCTTGGGTCAATTAAAACCTAGACTAGAGAATTTTTTACCATGCCTTCCATTTGAATGATTGTTACTTGCTATTCTACTTGTATATTATCCCATGTTGTGTATATTTTGGGGATGTTCTAGGCCACATCATTCATGGTTGACGCCTCAAGTATGTTGTGTAGCTTTGCACCAAACTTCTGTAGGTTGGGGAAATTTCTACTTAGGTGGTTTTCTCTGCACTCCCAACACTAATAACCACATTTTATCTTTTCATTCCCTGATTTTTGGGAATAATTTATATTGATATTTTAGTTTTTTTGATGCTCACTTTTGGTGAAGTTATTAAGCCTTCCACCCTTTCCTCCTTTTCCTTTATTCCTCCAGTCAACTTGGACTTCAGACTTATGCCTAAACTATTTATAATAGTGCTTAGTCTTATGGATGACTATTGGAACAAGGTCTCCCACAAAGCTGTGAAATTGGTCCATTTTATATGTTTCTGATTATATTTAGTATAACGTAGGGGGTTTGGGGTGGGTCAAAGCCCCTAAAGCATTGTAATGGGGTCAAGGGTATACCAAGAGTCCGCAAACCATGGTTTGTGGACCATTGGATGCATAAGATAGAATAGTATAAGTAGTTGAACCTTTTTGAGTTGTAGAGGAGGCCAAGAATGAGAAGAGATTGCTGCTAAGTGCAATTTGATAGATTTGGTCAGGGTTTTCGGGTAAGGACTCCTACTGCTGTGTGTGCAGAGGGCCTCTGTCCTGCTGTGTGTGGACCCTGCTACTGTGTGCGCAGGTTGGGTTTTAAGGTTTTGTACGTAGATCTGAAATATTAATGAATGCAGAAGTATTGTTGCCTATCTGAATCCACTGGAATTGCTATGATATGAATCTGTGACGTCTCGATTACTTGGTATATGCTGCTATTTTATTGGTTAATTTTCGAACATACTTGTGTACTTATTTACGTTGCGATATGGGTTTGTTCTACTTGCTTCCTACAAGAATATCTGAAATCGCTGTGTATTGTTATATGAATTCTCGATCTGTTAAGTTCTATGAGTAATATTTCTATTGTGCACGTGGATGCAAAAGGAATCTAGGCTCGGTGATACTGGATCGGGTCACGATCAAGGGGAACACAACTCCGCTTGAATTACCTACCCTCTCCCAGGGTGCGGAAACCTGGTTCCAGCACCCACCCATACTACTTCAGGTGATACTTTTTCCTGCGCAAGTAGGTCATTGCTGAAAGGGCTAGTAGTATCGGGGTTTGTTGGCAAACCTTGAACATCCGAACCTAAGTCAGGAACCCTCGAGCCAACAAATGGTTATGTTTCCGGGACCTGGAGCATTTTGAGAGAGGGATCCGGTAATGCCAAGGCCGTAATGGAAGTCAGAGAGGAAGGAAATTGATGAATGGTTTGAACAGCAAGTTCATGAATTTGCCATAAAAGAAAACTGCAGTAAGAGGTTGACCACTAAAGAGTGAAAGAATAAGTACATTTTCACAGAAATCTAAGAAATCTTCTTTGTAACGATCACAATCGAGCTTCAGGAGTCGCTTGCAAGGCTGGTCGAGTTTCAGAAGTGTTGGAAGGACGAGCGAATCACATATTGGACTCCCAAACTAATCTAGCAGCTTGAACAAACTGATAACACCATCACCCGCACAATAGACCATTGGGTAGACAACATGTTAGGAGGATTTGTAACAGAATTTTCCATCGATCAGTTTGTCTCATACTCTGAAGCAAAGCGAAGATTCTTCACAGGGTTCCGAGGTAAGTTCCTGAAGACTTTGCCATTATTGATCAAGATATTATTGTGCGAAAAGATTATTCTGTGTAGCCATACCGAGTGAATGACCTTTGATCTAAACGGGAGTACAACACGAAGTGGCAAGTACTATAGGGTCAACATAGAAGGAGATCGATTGGCCTACAGTCCAGTAAGGGAAGCAGCTGCACAGAGTCCTCCAACCATACCACTTTCAAATCAGCCTAGAAGTAAGAACTCACCAACCCCTCCACCACCGGAAGACGACATGGCTGCGCACATGAAATTACTAACCTTTAAGGGTGTAGGGGATGAAGATATGGATCAATTCTGGTTTGTCGCAGGATCAGTATGGACTACGCAGAACGTGGTTAGTGATGCAATGAAAAGGGCACAACTGTCCCTTGCCTTTGAAGGAAGAGAATTGGACTGGTACATGGGATACATCGGCCAAAATGCAAATGCAACCATTGAAGAAATTAAGAAATCCCTAAAACAGGAGTTCAAGAAACCTAAGTTCTACTCCCAAATCGTGGTTGATCTAAAAGATTTCAAGCAAGGACATTCTAAATCTGTGTGGGAGGCCGATCAATGACTAAAAAAGGTGATCAGAGAAGGGGGATTCCAATATGATGAAAGACAACACACGGAATGGTTTATTGCCATGTTGTTGCCTCACCTGCGCATACCTATGGGGCACCAAACTTTCAAATCGCAGGAGAAAGTCTTGGAAGGTACCATGAAGTGAGAAGCTGCACCTCGAGAAGAGACTCAGCTGGGCGTCCAAGAGATCCAGGGACAGCTGGAAGCGATGCATGTAGATATCCAGAACTTGTGAAAGGAACGAGGGGAAGAAGCCAGCCCCGAACGATGGTGCATACGATGCCGAGTGAATGGCCACACCAAGGATAAATGTCCCCTATTAACAGATTATGTGCAAGCCGGGGGACCGAGCCCATTGCGCCCTAGGGAGGCTGCGGGACCTAGTGGGCCAGCGCTCTGGTGCGATGATTGTTGCTTCGTAGGACTGCATGATACTAACCACTTTCCCCACCTTGCTACATACGTCCTAGAGGTAAAGTAGCAATGGTGTCAGTTCTGCAAATCGTTGGGACATGACGAAAAAAACTGCCAGACATATGATTTGATGATTGATCGAGGAAACTTATACAAGGTACAGTTAGACCCTGTGTCACCAAGGACCCCTGTAGGCATAAGCGGATACCCATCAAGGGGCAGGGGAGGAGGGCGCGGTGGAAGTGCAGGACGGGGATGAGGTCAAATAATCTGCTATAATTGTGGAGAAGTAGGAAAATTTGCAAGGGACTCCTCGAAACCCCCTAGGTAATCCTATTGATATTGTAGATAGCTGGACCATGCAATTGAAGATTGCCTGATCTTGATAGCAAAAATGCAGGAAAAGCAGCCGACACCTACGCAGAATGTGCAGAGAGTTAAGGCTGAGCTGCGAAGCAAGGATCCAAGTGTGAATGTGGTGACGCGCAGCGGGATAGCCACCAGGTGACCTAAGGAGGAGGCTGTGATGGAACCTTTGATCTGTCAAACTACTATCAAACAAGAAGGCCTAGACCTAAATATGGGGAAATAAACATTTATCGCAACGTGCAAAGACTTTGCTGCGACAGAGGCAACTACTGCTCGGCCACCTGTGAACCTCAAGGCAGATGAGGAGGTTGAGCCCTTTTTGCAGGAATGTATGAAACTGTTGTGCAACCTATAGGCTGTGGAGAACCTTTAGGCATTATTATATATCTATGCAACATGACCCAATCTAACCCCGGAAGTCAAGGATGTGCACAAACTATACAGGTATAAGAAACTCACTGGAAGAGAAATGCGGTTGTCTACGTAGATCGGTGACTACGAAATGAGCTAGGTTATTTTGGACCTAGGGTCGGATGTGAACTTGTTACCTAAGAAAACTTGGATACGAATGGGAGAACCTAAGTTGGAATGGTCCACTATTCAGCTGCGCATGGAAAATTAGCAAAAAATCATCCCGTTAGGAAGGTTGACCAAAGTTACGGTGGACATCGCAGGAGTAAAGGCCCTCGCTGATTTTGAGGTAATAGAAATTTTCGAAGATGCGGACCCCTACTTTGTGCTCTTGGCATTGGACTGGGCCATAGATATGGGCAGTATCATCAACCTAAAGAAAAGAAGCATGGTGTTTGAGAATAAAAACACAAGGGTGATAGTACCATTAGATCTTGCAGAAGAGCCGATACGCGATGAAGAGGAGGTGGATCACATTTACAAGTTGACTGCGCGGGACGAAGATTGGATCAACCCCACGGCGGAAGGAGTACTCTGCTGGGAAAAGGACAGTGAAAGATTTTTTGACTCTGACGATGAGATGGAAAATTGGCAGAACTGGTTTCATGATGTCTCAGTGCTACGGTGTCTTTGAGTCACAAGGGACTTCCGCTGCATTTCCTCAGAGGTAAGAGATCTACCCTATTTTGATGGTTATGGCAGCATTAAGGAATTTTTGCGAGCATTCGAAGCAGAGGTTCCCAAGGGGCAAAGGCTATGGGCCCTTAAGCTAGCCCTGTGTGGAATACCTACGCGCTGGTGGGAGACGCAGAGGGAATAATTCCAGGCTTGGGAGGAATGTCAGGATATGATGTTCCTACGATTTGAAGCCCTAACCAACATTCGAATCAAGACATTCCTTGGATCATAAGATCCCCATAAATGTCTGGTGGCCTGGAAGGACACCTATCAGAAGAACATATATTTGGTTGAGAAGTACTTTAGGAACAAGTCTGTGTTGGGGGAGGATGCTCAGAAGACCCAAGTAGTTGACCCAAGCGTAGTAGGAATGTTGGGTGCAGTGGAGATGCGAAAACTAGCCGTTGGCACTCTAACAACTGATAGGGAGCAGAAGTTACCGTTGAAAGGCGCGGCCCCCTCGCAATCAATGAGGCATATTTTGGAGGCTTTTGATCGTTTATCTGATGGTAATTTCCAAGTGAAGTTTACTCTATTGTTGAGTGACCACAAGCACTATAAGAAGGATAGGGTAGCGCAGATAAGAAATCCGCCTCCCTTGCATAAACTGTACTTCTCACCTTTGTCTCACGCGAACTTGAGCTCTACAATTCTCCTGGTCTGCTCTATCCCTTTCATGTCTGATTATCCTACTCCTTCTGACAGTAGCCATCTAGAGCTGGGATTCCATTTCTATGCTAGGATGATGTCCATGAACCCGATTGAACCTTCAGTACCAACAGAAATGGAAAGTGAGGACATAGTGGAGATTGGGGCTAAGGACAAAGAAGTGCTCTCTACACCAGCCACAAAGAAGGGAAAAGAGAAAGCACAGGCTCCTGGACACCCCGTGAAGATGCAAAAGGTGCTAGGATGACCCAGACGCCCCCGAGAATACCAACCCACGAACACCACTTCCGGATCAGATGCACAAGAGGAAGCCCTCAGCTCACAATCCGACACTAGTTGCCCTTCATCCAAAGCCTGCCGTATTCCACACTAATACCCAAACATCCTCTCGATGGTTTGGCCAATACCGCAGTCAATGCTAAGTCCTGGATGAACCCGTTATCGGGCACCTTGTGTTTAGCTCCACGGTTAAATTTTATGACCATGACTTGATGTAATCATGAAGCCTTAGAGAATCGTGGCTCCCCGTGACTACACTTTCTGACACGAACCATACCAATGATAAATGTCTGCCATTTCTCAACATCGGGTATCTCGGATTGGCCTAACTGCTCTCAATATGTTACTTAATGCCCCATTTTTGGCCATTACAATGTCACAGACCGGCTGGCCCAGCAGCTGCTCACCTTGATTCATGAGGGTTGCTTATGGATTTGGGACCATGTACCCATTGATGCCGCGCTAATTCACTGGATTACGGGACTTCCCATGCAGGGGCCTCACCCTCTGGAACGGGTGGGTAAGAAATATGAGGGCGGGACCACTGAATATGTGCACCAAAAGTACAAGGTGGAGCAAAATACTCAGGGCTTTATCATCCAATCCATCAGTGATCGAGCTACGTAGATGGATACCATATTATTAGCATGCAAGCTAATGTGGAAGTGCCAGGTCGCAACTGTCCTTGCCTATGTCATTTGATTAGCAGGCTAGTGTACGAAGGGGGCATGCCTTAATTGGGCTCAATATTTGTGTGATGAGTTCCTGACCAATGTCCGTGAATCTCAGGAACAAGGAAAGGCCTTTTTCTACTCTTGTTTACTGCTCCTCATAGCCCTAGTTTCATGGGAGGCCCCTGAGGAGTCGGTCCTCCCCGAGATCACTCTAGAAATGTGCAAAGGGGCTTACTTCGCCCACCTATGGGACTCTAAGGATGCGCAATGCGTAGAAGATAACCAAGTTTTTTGGGTCCTATTCCAGAGCAGCTTTTCCGCAGCCATCAAATCCCGACCATGACTATCCCCATCAGTGTACAATAGGTAAAAAAGTATTGCAGCGTTCCAAGTTACGATGCACCACATCCAGATCCGTGGTCTCAAGGATAAAAGCTGGACGTCCCTCCCGTATATGGTAGCAGATGGGGACATTGACCGGGTGGTCAAACGATGGCCTCCTGCCTAGAAAATAGGCTTCAAAACCCCCACCAAGGAGACTACAGGACCAAGCAAGCAGGGCTCGAACACAGCCACAAAGAAGGACGCACCACTAAAAACCACTAGGGCCGAAATCCAGGTAGATCCACCACCAACAGTAAACCTCGAAGTATCCAAGCACACAGGCGAGCCTGACAAGGGGCCCCGAAAGAAGCAGCATGCACAACGGGGGCAATATGATGCGACGATCACTTTAACCGATGGGGACCTCGAACAAATAGTGGACGCTGTCACAATGGCCGCAAAAGACAAATGGGTAGCCCTAGAGGAACACCAGAAGTCTGCCATTGACACCTTCTAGGCTGAGCTCCACACCCTACAGTTAAAAGCCGACACACTACAAGCCAGCCTGACTCAGGTACAACCTCCCTTGGTACCCAGCCATACAGTGCTCACCACAAAGGAAAGTCGTCTCTGCACTATACCTAACGCTGCCCTTGTGATCAACCCACCAGTCCAACTCCAGATAGATGCAGGGGTGCAGCTGAATCTGGCCACCCTGACCCATGATGCATTACAGGGCCTCCACACCGCTGTATTCCAGGAAATTCGCCAACGAGACCAGCATGTGCACCAGCAACTAGGGGTAGCTAAGCAAAACATCGCGCGACAGAACACTGAAGTACTCTGCGCTGTCGCACAACACGAGGATCTCGAAACATTAATCCACCAGCTCTGCATGGAGGTTACCGAAGAGATCCCAGCCACATCCACCCCCTGGGCTAAAATTGAAGGATTGGTTGTAGTACTGAAGGCGTCCAGGATAGAGATGCAGGTTGTGAAGACACAGCTAGAGTAGCAAATCATCGACTTACAGGCCAAGCTGCAGCCCGAAACACCTCCGGAGGTACAGGCCCAGTGCGCTGCGTTAGTAACCAAGGCCACTAACACCATTAAAGGTCAGATTTCTCAGGGTGCCTTGTTACTCGAAGATTCTATGCAGCTTTGGACTAGGATCCAACGCTTTTTGGTCCTTTAGAGAATCAATCAGGACTTGTGGCAGAAGGAAGAAGCTTTCGATCAGGTCGAAGCTACATTTCCTTATTTAGTCTCTGCTCAGCATCTGGCATGCTTAAAGAATAGCAACGCTCTCCAGGATGAGATTGAGGAACTCCAGCGCAAGAAGCATGCCATCGTGGAACGATTGAAACCTTGGACTGACACAGCCCTCCAGCTATCACAGGATACCGATGTTGCAGTCAAGCGACTGAATCAGACACTGGAAAGTGTCACCGCGGTGACTGAAGGACCAACATCCCAGAAGCTCGTGGATATTGTGCAGAATGCTGCTGCTCAGAGCCAAGAAGTACTGCCCCTGCTAATCGTCACCATCAACACACTACGCGCACAAGTGGAGACCCCACCATCGTAGTGATTCGGGACGAGTCACAAGATTGTGTTGGGGGACTATTGCAACAGGGTCTCCCACAAAGCTGAAAAACTGGTCTATTTTGTATGTTTTTGATTATATTTAGTATAGCGCAGGGGGTTTGGGGTGGGTCAAAGCCCCTAAAGCATTGTAATGGGGTCAAGGGTAGACCAAGAATATACAAACCACGGTTTGCAAACCATTGGATGCATAATCTAGAATAGTATAAGTAGTTGAAACTTTTTGAGTTGTAGAGGAGGCCAAGAATGAGAAGAGATTGCTACTAAGTGCAATTTGATAGATCTGGTCAGGGTTTTCAGGTAAGGACTCCTGCTGCTGTGTGCATGGAGGGCCTCTGTCCTGCTGTGTGTGGACCCTACTGCTGTGTGCGCAGGTTGGGTTTTGGGGTTTTGTATGTAGATATGAAAGATTAATGAATGCAGAAGTATTGTTGCCTATTTGAATCCACTGGAATTGTTGTGATATGAATCTGTGATGTCTTGATTACTTGGTATATGCTGCTATTTTATTGGTTGAGTTGCGAACATACTTGTGTACTTATTTACGCTTCGATCTGGGTTTGTTCTACTTTCTTCCTACAATAATATTTGAAATAGTTATGTATTGTTATATGAATTCTTGATCTGTTAAGTTCTGTGAGTAATATTGCTATTGTGCACGTGGATGCGAAGGGAATCTAGGCTCGGTGATACCATATCAAGTCACGATCAAGGTGAACGCAACTTTGCTTGACTTACCTACCCTCTCCCAGATTGCGGAAACCTGGTTCCAGCACCCACCCATACTACTTCGGGTGAGACTTTGGCCTGCGCAAGCAGGTCATTGCCGAAAGGGCTTGTAGTATAGGGGTTTGTTGGCAAACCTTGAACATCCGAACCTGGGTCAGGACCCCTCGAGCCAACAATGACCTCCTCTAGTGTCTTAGGATCATTGAATTATATTTTTTCTCGGTATGCTTGTGGTAATCTATTGAAATACCTCTAGATCTTTCTCTTCTCATCTTTGATGTAAATTACATACCTTAGTAGCTCCAAGAATTTTTTGGTATATTCTTTAGGTGCATCTGCCTGATTTTTTGCTCATAGAACTCCTTGGTTGTATTGTCATAATATTTCTCAGATAGGTACTTTTCTCGGAAGTAATTTTCATACTTCTTCTAGCTTAGCTTTGTATGTTTGATGCCTTTGATGTTCTTGAGATCCTCCCACCCTATACTAACATTTCCCTTTATGTTGAATATAGCTAACCTAACCTTCATGTTCTCGTTATAGTCATGCAACTTGAAGTACATGTTTATTCCCAAAATCAAAGCATTTACATCCTCTGCTTTCTTTACCTCTCCATCAAAGGTCGGGGGTTTTTCTTTCTTGAATTGTTATTGCATGGGATCCTTTCTACTCTTTCTTTGATGATAATATTTGGTAGCTACACTGTACGATGATTGGCTAACACTACTTAATTATTTTTCCGGAGAGTTGAGCAATTTTATTCTTCCTTCTGCGTGTCTTCTCCTATTTCTTGATCAGTTTCCTTCTGCTTTCTTATCATTCCATTTGTTCTTGTATATTTCTGATGGGATATCCTTAGGCTTGTTCTTATCCTGGTAGCTAGTGCCAACTTCCTATTTTCTTTGTCTTTGTAATTTGGAAAATCATTGCAATAGTATGGCATTTACTTATGCTTGTTCTGTAGCAATATTTCCATTGTTTTCCTTGCGGCTTCTTATTTAAGCTCTTAGAATTCTAAGAGTATCTATTAGTTTAGGAGTGTCCTCCTCTTTCATCTTCCAAATCGATTCTTCTTCAAGTCCTTGTTGGGTTGCGTTCATACCATGTCGTTCAAATCTGTTGCACATCCTTTCTTTTTCCTTATGGTACCTGGAGACCTGAAAATATACTTTTACATACATACCAAAGTTATCAATCAATAAAGAACATGTATTTTGTTGAGAAATGTAACTAGTTTCGATCTTGATAATTGTTGTACTCATTTCAATATGTATCCTATGTAACAAACCTGAAAATAAAAGAAAATATACTATTATTAAAGCATAGGTTTCATGCTCATTATTGATGGTCTTCTAGGTAAAAGCATGTTCTCTATGATTCTAAGGTTTGTTAGGTATTAGGATTTATTGTCCTGAGTAAAAGGAGTCAACATCATATTTGGAAGACCCTTTTGTGCAAAACAATATTTCTAAAAGGAATTATTTTTTAGTCTAGAAATTCATGAAAGCTCCAAATTACAAGTCGGATCTAGTAATATCAATTCAGCCTAAAGGAGGGAATTCGACCCCTTGAAAAGTCTATATAAAGGAGTAGTTTGACCTCATTTGGGACACACTCACTTCACAAGTTTGTTCTATCAAGAAATAGAATGATCTGAAGCTAGGAAGTAAGAAGAAGAAGAGTGAAGGTCTGGGAGAAGGAAGAAGGATGAAAAATATTTGCTTTGGGCTCTATCTCTCTCACATGTGCGAAGTTCTAGGGTTTCTAGTGCAACATAAGGAGGCTGAAGTTTTAGGTTTGAGTTGCATTAGGATGAAGTGAAAAATATTGTACCTAGAAGGGATGAAACCATCTATTGACCTAATTAACCTTGGGAGAGTTGTCTTTCTCTAGGAAGGTATGAGTGGAAGGATATATTAGGGTTTCCAAATAAGTTGCAAGACCAAAATTGTTTGGTCAAAGTTGCAGGATGAGTTGCAGTAGTGAAGTTGACAGTTCGAGGTTGTATTATTGAAGATGGTAGATGAATAATCAAGGAAGGACTCGAAGAAAGGCTAACTTGGTATTTGGAGAAGGATTTATCTAGTGTTTGGGTATTTGTATATGTTATCACTCTCTAATTTCTTAAGGTTGTGAAAGAAACCCAGAGGTAACCATAAAACCACTTTGGAAGCTAGGATCTAGCCCTTCCAACTTCAGAGAGGGATCTCTATTTAAGATCTAGCTTGGTTGATTAAGTTTTATGCTAGTTCTTAAGTCCTGATTTTGGTTTTTTAAATTGTTTGGCTGATAGTGTAAGAAGAAGCCATTAGGATATGGATTCAATTAAGTTTCAAGTAGATTAATGGTAGCAGTGACAAATAAGTTTAACAGGGAAGATAGGAAAAATTATTAGATCTTAAGAGATTTGTAGGGTGGTAAATATGGAAAGCTTAAGGATCCATTAAACATAGAGAAATTAATAATTCTAGTGTTTCAGTTGAAAACATTAACTTTGTTCAGAAGCCACAATTGAGTGCACTTAAACAAATTCAGATTCTTAATTTTCTTTGAACAAAATAGATAAGAGAAACATATGAATTGATAGAGAAGAACACATTAACAAGAGAAGATGACTTCACCAATAAGTATGACACAAGAATCCTTAAAAAACTTTATGTATTACTAAATTTTTTTCCACTTGAGCTTAGGGAACAACTTTACATCAGAATTCTATTTCTTCATACAAGTCCCAACCATAATATTTTGAATTTTGAGTGAAAACCTAAATATCTTTTAAAAAATATCTAAAATTGTTTTACAAATATAGAATTAAAATATAGGAGATCTAAAATTGTTGTATCTTCTAGCTCTATTCTTGAGGATGGATGTTGATGACTAGACCTAAAAAAGTGTTGCCTTGTTGTCTTCTTGTTGGAGGTGAGATTTTTTTACCCAAGTGGTTCACATAATTTATCCCATCGATCTTCACTTGGGATAGAAAAATTTATCAACTTCTTATAAGTTTCATCTACTGTTGTATACTTCTGGAAAGTAGGCTTGATGATAAATAGGTGTTTGACCTCATGTTTGATGAATAAGTCAAAATCTATAGCCTTCATAAAGCCTTCCATGTGATGTTCCATTTTATGCATGCAAACATTGACTTATCTAATGCAATAGTGAATAATTTGTGGTGATAATCTTCTAAGCTAGTTGGCTTATTTTCCACTCCTATTAGTCCTGGTGGTACATTTTTTATCGAGAATATAAAACTTTTTAATGTTTTATTCCATATTGTGACATTTTCTCTCTAGCTGCAGCATAAGGTTATTTTTAGTAATGACCCTTCTTACCTCCAAAATTGTCTCTGTCCTATCTTGAATTCCAAACTCTTCCAATTCTTCCTTAGTTTTAGAATTCAAGATTCTTATCAAATTTGTTGCTTCACCAGGCTTCTACCCCAAAGCTGTTTTTATTTCTTTCACCACTTCTTTGGATCTCTGTATCAACTCTTCCTACTAAAAAATGGTCTATATTGAGGACCATATTTCAGTCATGGCCTCATTTATCTCTATCCATATATTTTTTTTTCTATGCCAAAATCTGTGCCATTGTTGATTCACTTTCCAAATTTTCAACCCTTTGAGTGGCCCTATGAGATTTCTACAATTCTGCTACATATGAATTATCTATTTTTTATTTTTTCTGTTGCGGAGTTTTAAGATGGGTCTTCAACTTTTCAATTTACTTCCCCTGTGTTAGTGTCAGTATTTGCATCCTTCCACTAGTGATCAAAATTAAATATTTCATGTCATGTTAGGAGTCCCACTCAGAAATTTTTTATCATTCCACTAGGTCATGCAAAAATTTGGTCACTTGGTGCATATTTTAATCAAAGGTCACTCTTTCCAAAAAACGTCATCTCATCACTTGCTCGCTCACTTTATCACATGTTGAATGTCCATTATTTATGATTATTTATCACCTTTTCAGTCATATCATCATGAATTCCATTCAGTCAATGTCATTAGGTCTTAGGGTTTTCAAGGTCCAATAAAATGTCATTTCCAATGCATAAATGACCAGAAATACTAAGAGTGATCAATAAATTCACTTTACCATGTAAAGTTGAAATGTAATATTTGATTTTTATTCCATTATGTAATTTTTCTTTCATCATGTAATTTTATGTTTTCTTAATATGCCATAAGTTCATGGTTCCAAGATAGATGTCAACTCAAAGGTTTCTTGTGCCAAGAAATCTTAGAATCTTTAAAGTCTAAAGTGTTCTCAATCCATCAAATGATACATCTCAAATTCAGAAACAAAAGTAAAAGGTAAAGATGTCAAACTTTAAATTGAATGAGAAGATGAAAAGTGGATCCCAAATCCAAATTCATTCAAATCATCAAGTATAAAGCCCATCACAAGACAAAGAAAACACTCATTTTCTCTCCCAACCATCGAGCTCACACTCCCTCAGCTAGAAAAATCAGTTTGCAATGTCAAAATTCAAGACTTGGGTGGCGCTGCACTACTGGAGGTTAGGAAATGCACTCCTAGAATTGGCGTTGCACTCCTAGAGGAGGGTGTTGCGTTCCTGGAAGTTAGGTGTTGCGCTTCTAGAACTGGCGCTGCGCTCCTGGACATTTTCATCCACAACTTTCAAAACCTCGTGCAAGAGCTCCAAACCACCAAAAAATGGTTTCTCCACCTCAATACAAGTAAGCAACACCATTTTTACCCTGATATCATTTTCCATTTGCAAGTTTAAAGTGTTAAATCTCTCATTCAAATTTGCAAAGTGTTTAAGCTAAGAAACCCTAGATTTCATTCCTACAACCCTAAAATTGTTCCCTACACCCTGCATTCCCTTCCCACATCACACTAAACCCTAATATTATCCCTACATCACTAAATCCATGTCCCAAAACCCTAGCTCCTAGGCTACAAATTTCCTAGGTAGCTTCCCTTATACCTGTAATCAATTTCCCCATCTCATTTCCCTAAGTATTTTAATCCTATATCAGTCCCCTAAGTTCCATAATCCCCTTCCCTATTCCCCAATTTTTTCTACTCCCATCCCCACTCCCTAAAACTATTTTCCACTTCCCTTTCCCTTCCCTAGGGTTTCAAAACTAAAAACACCGTGGAGGAGGAAGACAAAGATTACATGGAGGAAGAGGAAGACAGAAGGAAAGGAGACCTCAAAAAGGAGGAAGAATGTTTAGGCTTGAGCCCACCAACACCAGAGAACTGATGGCCTCACCTATGACAGTATCTTTCTTTGAATATGTTGGTTGCCTTGATTTCTGCCAAATGATCCAAAGAGTTCCACACCACCTTGTTTTGAGCAGATTTTTCATCTCAAACCTCAGAGACAATCAGGTGACCCTTGTAGGTGTGACCTTCACCATATCCACACCTATCATTGTTTTTGCCATAGGGATACCAAAAATGGGTGAGAAGTGGTTTAAATCCAAAGACTTGGATGACGAGTATTATAAACCATTTATCAAACCAAGGTATATAAATGAGAGAAAGAGAGTCTTCCCTTTCAGCTACCTTCTTGATAGGTAGGTATACCCAAATGATGAAAATCATCATGAAGTACTTATCTTGTGAAGGAAGGTTCTCCAGACTTTACACATATCATATTAGACTGCTCATGCACTTCACAAGAGTCAAGTTGCTCAATATCCCATACTATTTGTTCAGGAGCATAGAAAAAGTCGTACATAGTATAAAGGAGAGATTATGATCAGCAAATGAACAACCTCTTTCATCACTCTTTGATCAAAATCATTGTACTCCATCATCTAGATCAGTTGCACATTTCATGGGATACCTTCATTGCCAATGATGTTTTCACTACTCCACAAGCTCATCATGCTGAAAACATCCCTCCTTCATCTCAGCCCTCTGCATCTATTCCTCCATCAGCTAAGCCTACTAGACCCATACCATCACCATCATCAGTATTTCAGAGTCATATTGGGTCATCCAGTAGATTTGTGGTCAAAGAGAATACAAAGACCAAAGAGGCTGAGAAAGACACATTGGATTAAACATACCATAGAGGGCATAGGCAGGTGTTTTCCCCATAGATTGTGGGAGGGACCTTGCCTTCTTCATTAGCAAAGCAGGTACAAAAAGGAAAGGAAAAAGCAGAAAGAGGCAGTTGTGCATTAGGAAGTCATGCAAGAGGATGAGGACCCTCATGATGAGGAAAAATATTTTGACCTAGTTTACTTGGATCGGCAAGATGATCATGAGGCCTCCAACTTGCTTTTCAAAGAGAAGGATGCCCAAATTAGAGAGCTGCAAAATAATTTGGAAAGAGCTTAGTTTGTCATTTAATTTCTTAAGCAGGAGAATAAGCAGTTGAAAGATCAACATGTTCTTATGGAGCTAGAGTTGCTAAAAAAAAAAAGAGGTAAATCCATGATGCCACTTGATGATCCTGATCAAGATGACATCCAAAGCAGTAGAACAGGACCAAAGACAAGGGGTCTTAAGAGGGCTTTACAATAGCAGAAGATTGAGGATGTAAAACTCACTTTTGAGGAGAGGATTTCCAAGGAGGTTGAGAATGGCAGAGATATATGGCTTGATAGGGTCAACATCCATATTGAGAAAATCCTCCACAAGGAAAAAAAAGACAGCAAAATTCTTAGAAACATGTCTAACAGGTATCTTACAAGAAACAAGGTTTGTAGCATTAAACTCAAGCAATTGCAAGAAAAACATAAGAAAACCCTAGCCAAGCGAAAGGAAGGAGACAAGCTTGAAATCCTTACTGAGGCATCCCTCATTTCTTAGTGCACTTCATCAGGCTTCCACAAGACAATTTTGGAGAAAATTTGAGCAATTTTTGATTTTTTTTTGGGTTTTTGCAACTTTCGGCAATTTTAGCACATTTAGACTGTCAGGAGTGCAATGACCTAGGCGTTGCGCTTCTTATAGGAGGCTCTAAATGAAAAAACAAGTGTACCATTAGATCACAAGGCAAAAATCAGTCAGGTTAGGCACTTTTATAAGAAATTTTGGGCAAACTGAGAGGGGAAAAGGTCAAAAAACACTCAAAAAATCATGTTTCTACCCTCTTTTCAGCTAGGCGCTGTGCTCTTGACCAGTATTGGAAGATTGAATTTTTGGAGGGTCAAAAATTATAATTTTTTGAAAACAAGGGCATTTTTAGAAAATAGACAAGACATACTTTCCAATGATCTATCCTAAGCTTAATTTGGACATCAACAATCCCTTCAAAAGTTGAGCTGAAGATGGCGCTACTCTCTTGACACTCGCGATGTGCTCTTGACCTTTCTCTCTTTTTCCTAATTTTTTCCAGTTTTCTGAGTTTCACCATGGAAAAATCATGTTTTTACCAATGTAATTGATGGATGTAAATTTAATAATGATGTTTTTTATTTACCTACGGGTAAATACATTAGGTAAAACTCTTTGAGAGGATTGATGAATCAGTTTCATTAAAGTTCGAGATGAGTCAGTTTGACCTCCCTACACTTTAGGTATGCGCTCTCGTACTTTTGAATCGGGCCTACACAACAAAGAATTGTTCCCCTGAGGTTGGGAGAAGTTGTTTCATGTCTATATCTTTCATTTCTTGACTCATTTCACAGGTTGGATGTTGTTGTATTGATCAGAGACACTAGTGTATTCAGATTTTGGCAGGAATATATTGGATGAGTTGCAGCTATTCTTTTGGGATTCATGTGGTATTGTACTTTGGCATAGTTTCTTCTTCAATTTAATATGTATGAATGTTTTTTACTTTCCATGTTCATTCCAGTTCTATGATATGTTTGATTCTCAATTTTGATAGGCAAAATACATCTTTTATGCTCTATTTTGGGAGAATCACCATAATTTGTTTCAATTTCTTCAGTTTAAAAAGAATCCATGTACTGTCATGCTATTTTTAGCACCTCACCAATCTGATCCATCTCACCTAATAACCCTAAAGTGTTAGAGTTCCTACCTACCTTTCCCCATCAGATGTCTGCAATTCTGATCTTATTTGCCCTGACCTAGTTACCTCTTTGACCTAATTCACCCATCAAGCACCTAAATCAACCAATCAAAACCCCTGTGCTACTATACCTAACCTAAAACCTAATTGATCCAGCCTTCTTGGCTGTGATCCATTGGAGAGAGCCATCCCCTAACTAGTAGGGCTATATACTTGGTGAGATCTTGGTCTGTAGTTACCTTTGCTGGTCTCTTCTTAGCTTGGGAGATCTGGTGGAGTGCTAACATCTTGGCGACCATAATGGGGAAGAAAAGTGTCAGATATTCCCTGGTTGTATCATTAGTTCTTTGAATTATTTTCCTCTGGATGATAGTTCTAAGATTTCGTTGAGGCTGATCTGAAAAAATTGCAGAGAAAACAAGTCGTTGAACAATGAACATTCTGGCTTCGAGGAGATACACCAGATCAAATCTTGATCCTCACCCAGCTGATCCAGTCAAAGATCCAGAGAGGCTTTTTCGGAAGCATAGATATCAAGCTACAAAAATTCATTCAGATCCAATCCCATTGGTAATATCTTCTTCACTACCTGCTAACTTTCTATCTCTCGAATATATACCATTTGATTTAAAATTTGAGTTTTCATTGTTTCGATCGAAGTCTAAAACCTCATTAGCTGACATGTTATTTGATCCATTAAGACTCTCTGAGGTCATGTAATTATCTGAGTTAGATCTTAGTTCCTTAAAACCTAAAGAAAATTTATCCTTTGAAGAAACTAAGTCTGAATCAGACTTTGAAACTAAAAACTAGAGTCAATTTTATAAACTCGAAAGTTTATCAAACCAAATTCAATACCAGTCGGAAAAATCTATAATCCAATATCAACAAGAGTTAATACTTATCTCGACACACTCACAGTCAGTTGTTTTTTCCTCTTCCACACCATCTACTTCATCACCTATTCAACAAACTCTTCCTATTGTCACTCATGTAGCCCATTCAGTGGGAATTATGGACATATTTGCACCCCTCATCTTACCAAGTCAAATCAATGCCTTACCTTAGGGTTATGGACAGAGGCTTCCAATTTTTGATGAAAATTCTTCAATCACTGCAAAACAACATATTTTTAAAGTTACAGACTTTATTGACCTGGAGGAAATAGATGTAGATGATGCTAAAATCAGAATCATAGTTCAGAGTTTTTCAGGAGAAGTTAAAGTATGGTTTAGATCATTAAATGAAAATTCCATAGCCACATCAAATCAGTTGATAGCTGATTTCATAGTGAGATGGGAGGTAAATAAGAATCCATTACAAATTCTTTTTGAATATAAAAATCTGAATATAGAACCAAATGAATCAGTACAAGACTTCACTGTCTGATTCAACAGATTATACCATTCCATTCCTAATGAGATCAAACCCCCTCCAAGGTTGGCCCTTTTGCATTACTCGGATGGTTTTGATCCAGACATGGCCTATCAGTTGCGAGAAAGGAATCCTGCTACGTTAGAAGAAATGCAGAAAAGTGTAATTAGTGTAGAAGCTATTTTTTCCATAAAGAATTAAAAAATGAAGGGTGAAAGGATAGTAACTATTAAAGAGGAAGCATCATCATCTTCAGATGTAAAAATAGAGACTTTAATAAGAACAGTTGACAGGATGTCTATCACCAAAAGGCAGCTAGAACCACAAGCTAGAAATCCTAACTTCAGAGGACAGTAGCAGCAGCCTCAATTCAAGATCAAGCAAAGGGAATAGAGGGCACATGAGCAACCAACACAGCCACAAAAAATTTGGACACCCTTGCAGTAGAACTATGCTCAAGGAGTTGAAGAAGAAGAAGAATATCATATTGTTGCAGAAAACCACTTTTTTATTGTTGATGGCCAGCCCATATTTTTTACTGAAGACGACGAGTATGTCGAGAAGAAGGTTGTACCAAAGGATGAATATTTCATATTAGATCAAGATCATCAGTTAGAGGTTGAATCTGATGATTATCAGTGAGGATAATTGAATGCCCTCATCTCATAGTAGATGAAGTATACATTGAGAGTTAGAGATGTCCCAATAACTCGTATTCAGAAGCAGGCATCTAAAAAAAAAGATACTCGAACAAAACATAATTCTCAAGGTAATCAGAGTAAAGGAAAAGAACCTGCAACTACAAATCAGAACAAAGACAATCAACCATCTACAAGCTCATCGGGAAAAGAAAAGGACAACCAAAGGAAACAAGTTGCATCAAAATATCATGCCGACGAGAGATACATCATTAAAGAGGTAGATAAATCCACTCCTCTTAGATTATAAACTGAAATTTCCAAATTGAAAGTGTGAATACCTTTAACTGAACTCTTCAAGAATAACTAGTATAAGTCTCATGTATCCAAAATGTTAAAAGTTGATCCTTTTTCTGATATACTTAATGTGGATGATGACCAACCTGAGCTTATCTTTGGTCCAGCAATATACGGTCAGTTAGAGGATAGTGAAGTTCCCCCATTCTATTTGAGTATGAGAATCCACCAGAATATCCTTCAAAATACCATGCTCGACTCTGCAGCTTCCCACAATTTGATGTTGAAATCCATTATGGAGAAATTAGGCCTAGATATCACTTGTCCTTACCATGACTTGTATTCCTTCGATTCAGGAAGATTCCGTTGTTTGGGTCTTATTAATTATTTAGTAGTTTCCCTTGAGAAAATTCCAGCAAATAATTTCTTGATGGATGTGGTTATGGCTAATATACCACCACGGTTTGGTATGTTGTTGTCTAGATATTGGGGAGAAAAGTTGAGAGGCACTCTGTAGCTAGACTTCTCTTATGCCACCATCCCAGTTTCAGACAACTGAGAAAGTTGTACTGAGAAACAAAGATGAAGTACATGATAACCAACAAAGAGAGGCCTAATAATCATCCAATAAATGTCGTACATACAGATTTAAAATCTTTCATTTTGTTCAATTATAGTGGTTTAAATGATGTATATAGTCAGCTTGTAGGAGTAGAAGATGTTCTAGATATTTATAATTACATCAGAACAGTTTTAGAGAGGGAAAAGAGAATCTTCCCAGTGTTTCAGAGCAACCATTTAATAAGGCAGAGGAAAGTTCAAATCAAAATCAAGAAGCAGCCCAGATATTTGAGACAAAACAACAATCATAATTCCAACACTTGGAGGATAAAAATGGTTTATGGTCTATGGATTTTGATGGTGCCTTGGGGAAGGATGGGGTAGGCATTGGAATTTGGATCCACAACCCTCTTCATCAACCTGGTAAGGTTCCTAAAAATTTCAGAGTATGTTCATACAAATTGGCTTTGGATTGTTCTAATAACGAGGCGGAATATGAAGCATTGATCACTGGTCTCAAGATTTTGAAGAAGCTGGGCGCAAGAATAATTTCAGTATATGGCGACTCCGAACTTGTGATAAAATAGGTGAAAGGGGAATACTAGACCAGGCATCCATGAATGAGAGCATACATGAATGTTGTACTGGATATCCTGAAGATGTTTCCATAATACAATTTGTCATTAGTACCAAGAAGTCAGAACCTCATGGGAGATTCACTTGCTACAACAACAAGAAATTTCAAAATTTCAATATTTTCTAACAAAAAATTTGAAATTCATGTGAAGCATCGGCCTATAGTTCCTGATAACTTGCGATATTGGAAAGTATTTTGGGATGATCAGCAAGCCAATAATTTTCTAGAAAATGAAGGTGAGTTCGAGAATTTTGCAATTGACAAAGTTTATGACAAGGATGACCAGGTCATCGAAGCAACTCAAGTTGATATACTAGAGTTGAAGGACAACAATATTCCAAAAGATCTCATACCTTTGGAAGAATTGTTTGATCATGATGATGTAGCGAGGAAGCCAACATTGGTTCCTGCGGAAAAAGGTGTGGAGGACGTAAACATTGGGACAAAGGACAAGCCTAAGATGGTCAAATTTTCCCGATCTTTGTCTCCTGAGGTAAAGGATAACTACATTGATTTAATTTTTGAAATTTTTGATGTTTTCGCATGGGATTATGCAGACTTAAAGGTCTATAATAAAGACATCATAGAGCACACCATTCCAATTAAGCCCGACCAAAATCCCTTTCGGCAAAAGTTGAGAAGGATCAACCCAAGGTTGCTGCCATCAATTGAAAAAGAAGTGAACATGCTCTACAAGTCAGGTATCATTGTTCCTATAAGGTTTTCTTATTGGATATATAATTTAGTCCCTGTATGAAAGAATACCGGTGAAATAAGGCTTTTCATAGACTTCAAAAATTTAAACAAGGTGTGACTAAAAGATAATTACCCCCTTCCTAAAGTGGATCACATCTTGCAAAGAGTGGTTGGGGCTTCCAGAATGTCTTTTCTTGATGGATATTCGGGGTACAATTAGATTTTAGTGCATGAGAAATATCAAGACAAAACCACCTTCACTACACCTTGGAGTACATTCAAATATGAAAAAATGCCATTTGGACTAAATAATGCAGGGGCTACCTTTTAGCGTGCAATGGATATAGCATTTTCAGATGAGAAAGATGTTTTCCTAGTGGTATATTTAGATGATTTGACAGTTTTTTCCCATTCATATGATGAACACTTGTATCACTTAAGGATTGTTTTTCAGAAATGCAGGAAGTTCAGAATCTCTCTTAATCCGAAAATAAAAAAGAAAAAAAATAAAAAAAATAAATCTCGGTCACATCATCTCTAAGGATGGAATATGGATTGACCCTTCTCGGATTGAGGCAATTCAATAGATTGATTTTCCACGGAGCAAGAAATAAATTGAGGCTTTCAATGGTAAGATGAATTTCTTACGCAAATTTATTCCAAATTTGGTTGAACACCTTCGGGAAATGAACAACATGTTGAAAAAGGATAATGAGGTAAAGTGGTCTGAGGATGCGAAGAAGTCCTTTAACACAGTGAAATTTTCTTTGACTACTGCCCATGTTTTAATAAGCCCGGATTACACTATTGATTTTATTAAATTCTCATTTGCCTCTGAGCGCACCATAGCTGCAGTCTGAATGCAAAAGAAGGACAAGACTGAACAACCCATTGCATTTTTCAATTGAACCATCAGGGATGTAGCTCTTTGATACAATATCATAGAGAAACAGGCTTTGGATTTGATAAAAGCGTTGAAGGATTTATGTGTCTATATTTTAAATTCTCATACCTTGGCTTATGTCCCTAATGCACCAATGAAAGATGTTCTTATGTAGACAGATTCAGAAGGAAGAAGAGGGAAATGGATAGCAGCAATGTTGGAATATGACCTCGAGATCAAGCCCACAAAGTTGATCAAAGGTCAAGGCTTAGAAAAGCTTATGGCTGAGTCAAATCTGCATGTTTTAGATGTCAATCTTATTACAACATTGCCTGATGAAGAACAAGATGTCACTATGATACAGGTATCTAATATGTTTCTTTCGTCACCTTGGTATTCCGATATAACATATGTGCTTCAGCATTTGAATCCTCCTCGAGGCATGACTAAGAGTAAGGGTAGGTCTTTAAAGTTGAAAGCTTCCAAATACAACATTTTGGACAACACCCTTTATTGGAAATATCCAGGAGGTATATTGCTGAATTGTTTAGTTGAAAGTGAAGCCCAAGACCATGATTAATAAAGTATTGAGAGCGGGATACTATTGGCCAACTCTATTTGCATATTTGTAAAAAACAGTGATGAGTTTGCATGAGTGTCAAGTTTTTTAAGGTAAAATAAAAATTCTTCCATTACCTCTACTACCTATTTCAATTCATGCACCATTTTAGCAGTGGGGACTTGACTTCATTGGAGAGATTCACCCTACTTCATCTGCACAGCACAAATGGGTATTGACACCCACCGACTACTTCACCAAATGGATCAAAGCGATCCCAACAAGGCAAGCAATTGATCTTGTAATTATTCAGCTTTTGGAGACTAACATATTATCTCGTTTTGGTTGTCCTCATAATATTATTACCAAAAATGTGGCATTATTCAAATAAAAAGGGATGGTTGAGTTTTGTGACAAATATAACATCAAATTTGTGCATTCAAATGCCTACTATCCGCAAGGTAATGGTTTAGCAGATTCCTCTAATAAATCCTTGATCAATATCATAAAGAAGATGCTGGAGGCCAACAAGAAGAATTGGCACAAAAATCTTGTGAAAGCCTTGTGGGAAGACATGTGAGTATTAAGAAATTTATCGGAATGTCCCCTTTTCGGTTAGCTTATGGAATAGAAATTTTTTTTCCTACATCACTTGCAGTCTCGGTCATGAAATTGTTGCAAGAAGCAGGAAGTGAGGAGAATGATGTACAGTGTCGGATCAATCAAATGATCCATCTTCAGCAGATGAGAGATGAGGTATTTCAGAACACCTCAAAGCTTCATGAGAAGATAAAGAAGGTGTATGACCATAAGAACAAATCAGATAAATTTAAGCTTGAAGATGTAGTCCTCTGGTGGGATGCAAGGAACGAGGAAAAAGGGAAGCACGAAAAATTTGAAAACCCATGGAAAGGTCCCTACAAGATCTCAAATATTTGAGGGAAATAATATTTTCTACTATAGGAGATTAATGGAGAAGAATGTTTAGGAGGATCGTTCAACGGTAGGCTCCTTAAGCATTATTATTCTTGATGTAGTTTTCATATTTCTCACTATAATTGTAAATATCAGTTTAAATTTCATGCAGTGTGAGGCGGAGAATAACCGAAGCTGGGGGCCTGAAGTGAAGGTTATAAAGTTTCATTAGTTTTCTGTTGTTTTCAAAGTCAAGTTAGTCAAATTCAAGTCAATTTTGAGTCAATTTTAAATTCAGTTTTCAGTCAGTTTGAGTTTGTCACAAAATTAGTTTAAGTTTTCAGTTAGTTTTTAGCTTTTGACTCCATGCCCAATGGATAGGAACTTGGTCTACGGTGTTCTTGGCACCTCCAAGGAGCTACCATCCCCAGTTAGAGCCAATGTTAGTTTCAATATTTTAATCCTTTCACCAGTGATCAAAATTAACTCTTTCATGTCACGTTAGGATTCCCACTCAGAAATTGTTTATCATTCCACTAGGTCATGCAAAAATTTGGTCACTTCGTGCAAATTTTAATCAAAGTTCACTCTTTCCAAAAAACATCATCTCGACACTTGCTGGCTCACTTTATCACATGCTGAGTGTCCCTTATTTATGAGTATTTATCACCTTTTCAGTCATGTCATCATGAGTTCCATTCAGTTAGTGTGTCCATTAGGTTTTGGGGTTTTCAAGGTCTAATCAAACATCATTTCCATTGCATAAAAGACCAGTAAGACTAAGAGTGACCAATAAATTCACTTTACCATGTAAAGTTGAAATGTAATATTTGGTTTTTATTACATTATGTAATTTTCATTTCATCATGTAATTTTATGTTTTCTTAATATGTAATAAGTTCATGGTTCCAAGATAGCTTTCAACTCAAAGGTTTCATGTGCTAAGAAAGCTCAGAAGCTTTAAAGTCTAAAGTGTTCTCAATCCATCAAATGATCAATATCCAAATAAAAAACACAAGTGAAAGGTAAATATGTCAAAGTTTAAAGTGAACGAGAAGATGAAAAGTGGGTCCCAAAGGAAAATTCATTCAAATAATCGAGTATAAAGCCCATCACAAGACAAAGAAAACACTCATTTTCTCTCCCAACCATCGAGCTCACACTCCCTCAGCTCGAAAAATCAATTTATAGGGTAAAAATTCAAGACTTGGGTGGCATTGTGCTCTTGGATGTTAGGCATTGCACTCCTAGAACTGGCGTTGTGCTCCTGGAGGAGGGTGCTGCATTCCTGGCAGTTAGGTGTTGCGCTTCAAGAACTGGCACTGTGCTCCTAGCCAGTTTCATCCACAGCCTTCAAAACCTCGTGCAAGAGCTCCAAACCACCAAAAAAGGGTTTCTCCACCTCAATACAAGTAAGCAACACCATTTTTACCCTACTATAATTTTCTATTTGCAAGTTTAAAGTGTTAAATCTGTCATTCAAATTTGCAAAGTGTTTAAGCTAAGAAACCCTAGATTTCATTCCTACAACCCTAAAATTGTTCCCTGGACCCTACATACCCTTCCCACATCACACTAAACCCTAATCATATCCTTACATCACTAAATCCCTATCCCCAAACCACATTTCCTAAAACCCTAGCTCCTAGGCTACCAATTTCCTAGGTAGCTTCCCTTATACCTATAATCAATTTCTCCATCTCATTTCCCTAAGCATTTTAATCCCATATCAATCCCCTAAGTTCCCTAACCCCCTTACCTATTCCCCCAATTTTTCCTACTCCCATCCCCACTCCCTAAAACTATTTTCCACTTCCCTTTCCTTTCCCTAGGGTTTCAAAATTACTAAAAACACTATGGAGGAGGAAGACATGGAGGAAGAGGAGGACATAAAGGAAAGGAGACCTCACAAAGGAGGAATAATTTTAAGGCTTGAGCCCACCAACACCAGTGAACTAATGGCCTCACCTATTATAGTCTCTTGCTTTGAATATGTTTTTTGCCTTGATTTCTTCCAAATGATCCAAAGAGTTCAACACCACCCTGTTTTGATCAGAGTTTTCATCTCAAACCTCAGAGACAATCAGGTGACCATTGCAGGTGTGACCTTCACCATATCCACACCTATCATTGATGCTGCCACATGAATACCAAACATGTGGGTGAGAATTGGTTTAAAGCCAAAGACTTGGATGACCAGTATTATGAACCATTTATCAAATCAAGGTACAAAAATGAGAGAAAGAGAGTCTTCCCTTTTAGCTACCTTCTCGGTAGGTATACCCCCATGATGAAAATCATCATGAAGTACTTCTCTTGTGAAGGAAGGTTCTCCAGAATTTACACATATCATATTATACTGCTCATTCACTTCATAAGAGTCAAGTTTCTCAATATCCCATACTATGTGTTCAGGAGCATAGAAAAATGGCTGACATAGTACAAAAGGGAGATTATGATCAACAAATGAACAACATCTTTCATCACTCTTTGATCAAAATCATTGTACTCCGTCATCTAGATAAATTGAAAATTTCATGGGATACCTTTATTTCCAGTTATGTTTTCACTACTCCATAAGCTCATAATGTTGAATACATCCCTCATTCATCTCATCCCTCTACATCTATTCCTCCATCAGCTCCGCCTACTAGTCCCATACCATCACCATCATCAGTATTTCAAAGTCATATTGGGTCATCCAGTAGAGTTGTGGTCAAAGAGCCTACAAAGACCAAAGAGGCTGAGAAAGAAAAATTGGCTAAAATATCAGAGAGGGCATAGGCAGGAGTTTTCCCTACATATTATGGGAGGAAACTTTCCTTCTTCATTAGCAAAGCAGGTACAAAAGGAAAGGCAAAAGCAGAAAGAGGCAGTTGTGCATAAGGAAGTAATGCAAGAGGATGAGAACCCTCATGATGAGGAAACATATTTTGAATTATTTGAATTGGATCAGTGGGATGATCGTGATGCCTCTAGCTTGATTGTCAAAGAGAAGGAAGCCCAAATTAGAGAGATGCAAACTAATTTAGAAAGAGCTCAGTTTGTCATTTCATCTCTTGAGCAGGAGAATAAGGAGCTGAAAGATCAACATGTTCTTATGGAGATAGAGTTGCTAAAAAAAAAGGAGGTAAAGCCATGATGCCACTTGATGATATTGATCAACATGACATCCAAAGTAGCATAACAATACCAAAGACAAGGGGTCTTAAGAGGACTTTACAACAACAGAAGATTGAGGATGAAAAACTCACTTTTGAGGAGAGGATTTCCAAGGAGGTTGAGAATGATAGATAGATATGGCTTGATAGGGTCAACATCCATCTTGATAAACTCCTCCACAAGGCAAACAAAGACAACAAAATGCTCAGAAACATGTCTAACAGGTATATCACAAGAAACAAGGTCTATAGCATTAAACTCAAGCAGTTGTATGAGAAACATAAGCAAACCCTAGCCAAGAAAAAGGAAGGAGACAAGCTTGAAATCCTTGCTGACGCATCCCTCATTGCTTATCACACTTCATCAAGCTTCCATGGGAAAATTTTGGATAAATTTTGAGCAATTTTTGAATATTTTTGGGTTTTTGCAACTTTTGGCAGTTTTAGCACAGTTAGACTACCAGGAGCACATAGCCCTAGGCACTGTGCTTCTTCTGGGAGGCTCTAAATGCAAAACCAAGTGTACCATTGTATTCAGAAGGCAAAAATTAGTCAGGTTAGGCACTTTTCTAAGCAAATTTGGGCAAACTGTAAGGGGAAAAGGTAAAAAAACCCTCAAACAATTATGTTTCTGCCCTCTTTTTCAGCTAGATGTTGTGCTCCTGACAAGTCTTGGTAGATTGACTTTTTGGAGGGTCATATTATCATTTTTGGAAACCAAGGATAGTTTTGGAAACTAGACAGGACATTATTTCCAGTGAGCTATCCTGAGCTCAATTTTGACATCAGCAACCCCTTCAAAATTTGAGCTGAAGATGGTGTTGCGCTCCTGACACTGTGCTGCGCTCCTAACCTTTCTTTGTTTTTCCTGATTTTTTCCAGTTTTCTCAGTTTCACCATGGAAAAAGCATGTTTTTACCTATGTAATTGATGGATGTAAATGTAATAATTATTTTTTTGAGTTAACTAGGGGTAAATACATTAGGTAAAACTCTTTGAGAGGATTGATGAATCAGTTTCATTAAAATTAGGGATGATTCAGTTTGACCTCCCTACACTCTAGGTATGTAGTTCAGACTTTTGTGGATCAGCTCCAAAACTTAGGGATTCGACCTCTGAGGTTGGGATAATTTTTTTTATGTCTATATCTTTCATTTCTTGACTCATTTCACAAGTTGGATGCTATTTTATTGATAACAGACACTAGTGTATTCAGATTTTGGCAGGAATATATTGGATGAGTTGTAACTATTCTTTTGGGATTCATGTGGTATTGTACTTTAGCATAGTTTCTTCTTCAATTTCATATGTCTGAATGTTTTTTACTTTCCATCTTCATTCAAGTTCTATGATATGTTTGATTCTCAATTTTAATAGGCAGAATACATCTTTTATGCTCTGTTTTGGGAGAATCATCATAATTTGTTTCAGTTTCTTCGATTTAAAAAGAATTCATGTATTTTCATGCTCTTTTTAGCACCTCACCAGTCTGATCCATCTCACCCAAGAACCCCAAAGTGTTAGAGTGCCTACCTACCTTTCCCCATCAGATGTTTGCAATTCTGATCTTATTTTCCTTGACCTAGTTACCTCTTTGACCTAATTCACCCATCGAGCACCTAAATCAACCAATCAAAACCCCTGTGCTACTATACCTAGCCTAAAACCTAATTGATCCAGCCCTCTTGGCTGTGATCCATTGTAGATAGCCCTCTCCTGCCTAGTAGGGCTAGCTACTTGGTGAGAGCTTGGTCTGTAGTTACCTTTGCTAGTCTCTTCTCAGCCTCGGAGATCAGGTGGAGTGCTAAGACCCTGGATGGACAAGTCTTGCATGGAATTGATCAAATCATTTGAATAATTTATGGTCTGTGCTTGTGCCCCTGTTGATGTATATGTTCCTAATTTTGCTGCAACAAAAATGGGAACTATTGTTAATGGAACTATGGCTAGTAGTGATGATTTCTCCTTTTCCTTGAGCAGTTTATCCATTTCTATTTCCATGTCTTTGATCTGGCTATTTTTTTCAATTGTGATTTTGAACATGTCTTCCATTTGTTTTTCCAATTCCCCAACTTCCTTGCCCTGTGGGTCGTCTGTAGAGGTCATCTTAAGTTGTTTATTCAATGCTGTTATGTTTTCATTCTTCATCCTCACGATCTCTTATGCTTCTTTTACATCACTGGGATTGTAGCCGAGCTTGAGTACCAAGTCTTCCAGTGATTTGATTTTTGTGTCCTTGGCCAAAGATGAAATATTTTCCATCTTCAATTGTGACTGTATGTTGTTGATTGAGGCTCACAACTTAGATGTTTTCATGGTAGTGTTTGTGAAAGTAGAGTACATCATTTCACTAGTTTGCTTGTGCATGTCCATTTGGTCAATTGGGTGAATCTGGTTTGCATCAAAGGAAAATGTGGACTATTTTATAATCAGCTGGTGTCTTTGGAACTAGAACTTGTGCTTCAAGAAATGCTATCTACATTTTCCCTTTCTCTGTATCAAAGGTTGAAACAAGGCTATGTTGCGAGGAGGTTGTTTGCTTCCAGAATTAGGAGTATGTTGTGGCCTTAAGAATTTTATTTATCTGTTTAATTGCTTTATGCTTGGAAAAAATGTTTGGTTCAACTGAGTCATGAGCCAATTATGTTGTTTGAGTTGCATCTAGGGGATATTGGGAGGTTGAAGAAGAGGGAGATCCTGTGAAAATATCTTTTTTCCTTGAAGAAACATGAGGCCTTGTTAGGATTATGGTAGTTTTTCCCTCGTCTGCCTGCAAAAATACTGGTTTTGAATTAGTATTTTTATTCTTCTTGCATATCAGAAATAATTTGTTCCCAATCTCTACCACTGAAGGGGAATCCTCCTCCCTTAGCCTTTTATCCTGCTTCTCTAGAGATACTGGATTTTTTGTAGTAGTTGTAGATATCATCTGTTCTTCTACCACCTATAGTATATTCTCCTCCCATTGACTCTGATTCATGAATTTTTCTATCTTTGGTCTTGCAGTGTGGTTGTAGGGAGTGGTTTTCTTCTCCACTCTTAACTTGGAAATGATGCCAAAAGGGTCATACGACTAGGTGAAACTCAACTTGAAGTTCATTTGCTTGAGGAGAAAATTTGCCGAGTCTTTACCTGATGTTCTGTTGTTATAAATAAATGGTCTGGCCTATGCTTTAATCTTGAACTAAGACTTCTTCTTGGCCGTAAAAAAATGGATATCATCCATGTGTATAATTTTCCTTATATATTCCATTGAGAAGATCCTCATAGGAACATACTTTGGGAGCTTTTAGGGTGGAAATTCACACGCATAAAATTTGATTTTGGTATAATTTTGGTATAAACACCAATCCCCTATCTTAGTTTGATCCCTTATATGTAGAATTATTTGTATCTCTAGTCCTATGCTAGGCTCTACATCATTGTTTAGCAAGTAGGAAACTATATAAATGAATTGATCAATATAATTTGAGAAGGTGTATTCTGTATATTTTTTCCTCACCAAAGAAGTCCAATGGATAGCTGACTGTGGATTACCCTGCTCATTTAATCTCTACAAGGAAAATGAATTTTTTTTTTCCTGGTGATAAAGAAACAAATAAACCAACACCGAAATATACTTGAAATTTCCCTCAGTAGAGAACTTAAGGAGCTTGTTATGAATTGATTATGCAATGAACTCACTGTAATTTAAAATGGGGGGTTTTTCACCAGTTGTGAAAACTGATAAGAAACCAACAATGAAATTATCACCCACTGATCAAATTGATAGCCAAATATGCATGAAATAATTTCAATTACTTGTTTAGTCATCTTATGGAACATAGAGGATGAGTATGGGGGGTTCTTATTGAGAAATTGTGCATCCTTAGGGAGAAAAACCTCAAAAATCTTGGCTATTTGTGGGAAGGTTAGGTTTTTGTAGAGTTCCGTGAGGGAATCTACTTAAAATGGCTTCAGGGAGTCAGAATTTTGTAATTGAAGCATCTATGAGATAGAATTAACAAAGATGGCGAAGAGAATGTAACCTTTTTGGGTCACAATTTCCCTTTGGATGGGGATGTATCAAAATTGGCACCAAGACACGAAATCGAGGAAGCGATGGGTCTGTGGAAAAATGAACAGGGGCAGGGAAGATTCCCACAAGCCCAATTCATCATTGTGGTCAATATATTTTTTCTTCAACCAATCGTGAAGCTCATACAGGTCAAATTCACAATTAGTGTCAGTGATATTGTATTGTTTGTCTACTAGTGGTTGGTGATCTAGTTCTATGGTAGGGGGCAGCATAGGATTGACATCAGAGGGCTTAGATTTATTTTTAGGAGTTTTTATTTTAGGTTCCATTATAGAAAATGAAGAACAAGGAATTTTAGAATTACCTGGAAAATAGGTGAAGAATGGTAATTGGATGCAAATTTGACGGCTAGGAACTTGGTTGGAGTGATGGCGTGGACCACTAACTAGGTGATGGGGGAAGCTCTACTCGACTGACTATGCACTTAATTTTTTTATTATCCTTTAATAGCAAACAGAGGTGATGAAATGAGATTTTAGTGGTTCATATGAAAAAAACACATTTACCTTTGTTTATTTACCGTTAAACGGAGTGGAACCGTTATTGAGGGAGTGGGAATAATTTATTTATATAACGGTTTGTTGATGTGGAGTTGGGCATGACAAATGGTGGAATGGTGTTGGGGGAGAAAGGTGACGAGAAGTTGGTTTTAGTGGAAGGGAAGTGGGGTCCGTAGGGGAGAGGTGGCAGCAAGAAGTCGAGTGGAAAGGGATGACATGGGAGAAATGGTGGGGACAATAAGTCCACATGGTGGTAGTTTATTGGCGCAGAAGCGGAGGGATCAACGGTCAGCACAAGGGGGGGCAGGATGGTGGTTTTGGGAAGCGGGATGGAGTAGTGAGCGGAAAAAGGTAGGTGGGTGCAAGGTAGTGAGGAGCCACCACGTAACATATTGATTTCGTCCTTTCAACACCCCCCCCGACGATTGACAAATGGAGGGGCTTGAGGGGACCGAAGATGATCCTCTGTCGTTGATTCGGGCAGGGTGGATCGTGACCGCTGAAACTTGCTCTGATATTATTACATACGACAAAAATTTCATGTAAAAAACTTTATTACATTTTAATTCATCGTGATTGAAAGAAGCGATTATTAAATTAAACATATTTAATTAACCTCTAATGTTTCATTTTGACTTGCAAGCATACTTTTGATTTTTTCATAAGGTTTAAAATTTCTTCTTTTTCATTTGATTGTCAATTAACCACATTTAAATAGTGGGGTTAAGTCATCTTTATTTTAACCAGTATAATTCAATCACAATTATACTATGTGATTGATTATTCACTAACCTGAACTAACTTTATTTAATTCAACCTAATCACATTTAAATAGTGTGATTAAGCTAATTAATCTACTTTTCTAATTCACTATGGCATTTTAACTAGCAGCACATTATTCAAAAACTTCTAAGTAGTACTGATGCGTTTTTTCATTTTTTGAGTGGCATTTAGACCTGCTTACTTCTATAAACTTAATTTTTTATGCGGTTTTTTATTTTTTTTCTTTTTCTCTTGTTTTATTTTTTTGTTCTTTTGATATATATATCCCCTTTTTTGTTTTATTTTCTTTTGGAAATAAATTTCAGAATGGAAAATTATTTACAACATCTCATATACAAAATTATAGCTACAATCAAGTCAACCAATAAAATATAGGACCCTATAAGTGGCTCCAATGGGGATGGCACGCTCCTTGTGAGGTGTTAAGAACGATGTAGATCAGTAGCCTTGATCCATTGGGCGTGTTTTATTTCTTATGCAACTAAATCCGATCCACCTATTGTTATTTAAAAATGTGGGTAATCAATCATCATAGGCTTAGTCCCTTTTCTCCAGGCTTCAACTTCTAATGTGAGCTACCCTCACTCTTGCAATAGAATAGTAAAGTGACATATATATAATGAATCTAAATGGAACTGATTTATTCTAGAAGTAATTTAAGAAGTCTTCCATTAACAAGTCCACCAGGCAGTGCTTCTTCATTTAAGTTCTTCAAGAAAAATGCATTGTTGCCTCTGAAAGCTTCAATTTTATATGGTCCTTTCCAAAAACTGTCAAACTTACCATGCTTGCCTTTATCTTCATTCCTCGAGTCCCATTTCAGCACCAAGTCATCCATCTATAAATCATTTGCTTTTTTCCTTCTATCATAAATATTTTTGACATTGTCCTGAATTAGTTGAGTTTATTGTAGACATCCTCTCTGGATTGCTACAATTGGATGGTCTGGTTTATTCTTCTCTGTGAATCATTTGTTTCCACTTGTGTTTCTTGCAGTAATTTTAGCACATGGATTCCTATTGAATTAGGAAAAATTGCATCAACTCCATATACTATTTGAAAGGGATACACTCCAATAGACCTTTTGGTAGTAATTCGGTCAGCCCACATGACATTAATCAACTTTTTGTGTCAGGAATTTTTATTTTCCTGCAACAGTTTTTTTATAATGTTGGCTAGAATTTTAATTGAAGATTCAACTAATCCATTACCTTGTGGGTAATATGCAGTAGTGTGTCCTAATTTGATATAGTTTTTATTACAAAATACAACCATTTTATTTGATTTAAAGGCAGGATAATTGTCAGTGATAATTTTGTAGGGACACCCAAACTTGGACATAATGTTTCCCTCTAGAAATTGGATAATGATAATATTTGTGGCTTGTCTAGTTGGGATAGCTTCAATCCATTTTGTAAAGTAATCAGTGGCTATCAAGATCTGTTTATGTTGGCCTAAGGAGCTAGGATGAGTTTCACCAATGAAATATAGACCCCACTATTGGAAAGGGACTTCAACTTAAATATGTTTTAGCGGTAAAGGTAAAAGATTTTTCTTGCCTTCAAAATTTTGGCATTGGTGGCTAGAGGTGAATTTCTTATGCACATCTATAAACAAAGTGGGCCAGTAAAAACCAGCTCTTAAAATTTTATTGGCTATGGTTTTCCAATATAAGTTTCCTCCGCAGTCTCCTTCATGGAATTCATGCATGACTTTATCTGCTTCATCTTTCAATAAACAATTTAGAAAGATACCTCCAACATATTTCCAATATAAACTCCGATCTAAAATACAAAATTTCATGGATTTTAATTTAAGAAATATAGCTTTAATATTTGTTAAAACATGAGGAAATTATAAATTATGTAGTACGAAAATGATGTCTACATACCATGGTGAGGTAGAAAAGGCTTTGGATACTTGTGGAGTCGCCATCTCTTCATGTTCATCAAGTACAACAATAAAATTGATATCAAGGGCAAGAAAATTGGACTCGGTCATGAGTTTGGCCAATCCTTGACCCTTGATGAGCTTGGTTGGTTTTATTTCTATGTCATACTTTCGGATCACAACAATCCATTTCCATCTCCTGCCATCTGGGTCAGCTTGTGTGAGAATATCCTTTACCACAACATTTGGGACAAATGCAATGATATGAGAATGCAAGATGTAAAATCTAAATTCTTTTAATGCTTTCACCAAAGAAAAGGCTTGTCTTTCCATGATGTTGTACTTTATTGATGCATCCCTTAAATCTCTACTGAAAAAGGCTATGGTTTGTTCATGGCCTTCACTATTTTTCTGCAATAAAAGAGCTGCAATAGTATGTTCAGAAGCAAAATAAAAAATCATAAAATCCTTAGTAAAGTCAGGGCTTATCAAAACAGGAGCAGTATTTAAACCTAACTTGACCTCACTAAAAGGTTTCTTAGGTTCGTGATAGCAACTTAACTTGGACCTAACTCTGTTTGTAACTTGAAAACCATCCAGCAAAGAGATCCTACTAGAACCAACTACCTTTTTTAATATGTGATCCATTTTTGGGAGGGGATAGTTGTCTTTGAATGAGACTTTATTCAAATTCCTAAAGTATGCACAAAGTCTAATTTCACATGTTTTCTTTCTAGTTGGCACTAGATTCGAAACCCATTTTGAGAACCTCAATGGTACTATGATTTTGGCATCGAATAGTTTCTTCACTTCTTTCTGAATCAAAGGTAGTGGAAGTGAATTTACTCTTCTTAGTTTTTGCTTGAAGGTATTTTGGTCTTCTCTAAGGGGATTGTGTGCTTAATGATAGAAGTATCATAAGATTTTAAGTCCTCATAACTCCATGCAAACACATCAGAGAATTCCTTAAGAAGTTCCATGTATTTTTGTTTTTCTATAGGAGGCAAGGATTTAGACAGTTTTACAATTTTGGGATTTTCTTACGTTCCTATGTTACAGTATTTTGTTCCATTACCCACAGGTTCATTTTTTTTGCTTTTTGGCCACATCATTGAATTCAAAAAGCTCTTCCAACGGTACCAATCCTCTTGGTAGCACATTGTATTTTAATTTCAAAACCTCTAGCTCTTATTGGTTATCATCAGTTTCATTTAATTCCATTTATATTTTGTTGCTATTTACATCATTATCAACATCAATATTTACACACTCAAATTCATCTTTCATCTATAGAAAATTTTCAATTTTCTTATCATTACCATATACTTACCAATATCTTACATTGTTAGGGACATCTGGCCTATGTTTGACTTCCACCACATATTTCCTATTGGGGTGAAAAGGAATTTTACAAGTATTGGCTGAAATAGCTAAGGCATTAGCTAAAATATTTAGGCTTCTACGGATAACCGAAAAATCATATTCAGAGAAACATTGCAAAAATTCCAAAACTACATTCCTGTATGCTTTTAATATATGGTTTTTAGTAGAATATTCACCCTTAATTTGTTTGATAATTAGCTCAAAATATCCATGTACATAAATTTGTTTTTCTCTTGATCTATTTAAAATTTGCAGCCCTAAGATCAAAGCCTCATATTCAGCTATGTTATTGTGCACTAAAAATTTAGTTTATAACCATGTCTCTTTGACATATTGGTTGATGATTTCATAATATAAACACCAAATCGTGCACCATCCTTACACACAGCCCCATCGGAATCCATATTCCAAAGAGCCTCTCCCTTTACATCTTGTTTTTCAATTTTTTTTATTTGGTCTGTTTTGTTGGATTCAATCTCTAGTTGTGATACTTCATTTTCAATTGGTTTTTCATTGTACATAATGAAGGAATCCATATCAGAGTGGAAAAAGTACAGGGGGGAGTTGTTTGGTTTATCTTGGATACTGAACATGTATTTCATTAAAGTTTCTATGTATAACCTTCTTTTTTGACCAAATGCGGGAATGGTGGCATAGGTCATATCCATTTGCAAAGTACCCTATAGCTTTGCACCCGATGATCTTGACAGTAGCATTCCATACTTGGGTAGTATGTCTACTACTACAATGTCCATCACTAGATTCTTGGTTGGTATTTGAACTAAAGTGACACATAGATATTTAATTGGGCCTAAACATCTTACTTTGCTAGAGTCAAAAGAATATAAATCCTTATAAGGTCTTGCGATGTCTAGTCCTAGTTTTTCCATGAGAGCTCTGGGCATAAAACTACGGGAAACACCAGAATCAAGCATTGAATTATGTAATATTTTTTCATGAATGTTTAAACTAATGTTAAAAGGTGGAACATTTTCATCCTAGGATTTGCCTTCGACCTCAGGTCCAAACAATAAATCAGGTCAGTCATCATTTAAATTAATTGTGTATGTCCCTTCTCTTATTTTCAAAGCTTTTGACTTGGGTATTATATACATTCTTAGTCATCAATTTAGTTAGAGGAATAGGAATTTTTTACTTTGGCTAATTCAGTTTCAATGCTAAAGGATGTTTGAGATTTTTTAACTTCTTTGCCATTTGCATATGGTTTTTTAGAAATTTCCTTTTGAGGATTAGTTTTTGGTTGACTAGTTAAAGGAGCATCTGGTTTTTCAAAAATTTCCTTTTGAGGATCAATTTTTTGATGACTAGTTGATGAAGCATCATTTTGAGTTTTTTTAGGAGGATTTGCAACAACTTTCTTGCTTCTTAAGTTGTATTGTTTGTGTACCTCCATAATTCCATTTTTATATCCTTGTTTATATTCCTCGGGTTCTAAAGGGACTCGCTCTGGTTGTGATAACAAAAACTGATCTTCATCTTCTTTATTCAAGAAGATTTGATCTATCTCATTTATTCCAAATAGGTTTATCTGGTTTTCTTCAAGTTATTTTGTCATTTCAGGTTATTCGCCAGCATAATTTTCTATAAATGGAGGCCTAATTTGTTGTTGATCAACAGGGCCTCTCTGTTCTCTTTGTTTAATTTGCGGGGGATTTATTCTAAAATTAAGATTTCTAATATGAGGAGCTCCTTTATTTTCACTTGAGGATTTCTGTCGGCTAAGCTTATTCTATCCATCATTCTCTCCATATTTTTCACTAAGGTATCCAACTTAGCATTTGAAGAAAAAGAAGTTGGTTCTTCTTTGATTTAGACTCTTCTTTCATCTTTCAATCTAGATCTCTTTGCTAACAAGTTTTCTTCTACACTAATTGCATTCCTCTGCATTTCTTCTAAGGTGGCACAGTTTCTTTCCCTAAGTTGGTAGGCCATATCAGGATCAAAACCATCTGGAAACTTCAAAAAGGCTAGTCCGAGAGGAGGTTGTATTGCAGTTGGAATAGAACTATAAACATTGGTGAACCTAGTATAGTAATCTTGGATTGATTCTCCTGGAGCTCTTTTGATATTCTCATATTCAACTAAGATATTGAGAGGGTTATCCTTGACTTCCCACCTTCTAAGAAAACTTTGATGAAACTGATTTAAGTCTGGGATAGAGGAAACTTGTAATAATTTAAACCATTTTTTGACTTCCCCCATGAGACTTTGGGAAAATAGCCTCATTTTAACATCATATTCATCAAATTATTGTAAATCAAAATAATCATTCATTCGATCTATATGTTGTTGATCATTAATTGATCTAGAGCCATCAAATTGAGGTATCTGAGTTTGATAAACTTGTGGTATGGGATTCAGTTGCCCTGGTAAAATCATAGGAGCATAACAAGAAGCCATGATGGGAATATGAGTATGAGAGGAAGATGTAATAGTAATAGGTGTGGGTATAGTTGGTATGAAAGGTGGAGTTATAACACTTTGTCGCGTTGTAGTGGAAGTGGTAGGAATGGTAGATGGACTGGGTGTAGAATTGATTGAACTAAGCGTAGAGATGTTGGGATGGACTAATGGAGGAACAACATTGACAGGTGAACCTGGTTGTGGAATGGGAGATGATGTAGTAGAAGGAGTTGATGATTTAGGTGATTGATTGGTCAGAGATTTATGCACAGTCTGATCTAACTTATGAGGTTTTAGTAGGTCCCTATCCACAACAGTTTTAGGTACAAAGTTATCATATTTACTTCTAAAAATTTTATCTTCAAAAGCCATATAAAATTATATGTCCTCTAAAGTAACAAAATTCTCAGGAATGGAATTAACTCTAGGTATAGGACTTTCACTTGATTCGCTCTCAGTTTCACTTTTCTTCCTAATTATTTTTTCTGGATTATCTACAATTTCTAGAGGATTGGATATGGGTGTGCTCTAGTGTATATCTACTATAGTATATTTATAGATATTGAATATGTATGAATTTTGAGTGGCAAGAAACCTTAAATCAAATCTATTTCTCAGCCACAAACCTAGAAAAAGCTTTAAGTGCTAAAACAAAAATTTCCCCAGGGAAGATTGAATTTAAATGAAATTTGTTCAAGTTCCCTAGTAGAGTTTCCAAAATTTTATCACTTCGTAATTTCTTAAGGTTGTGAAAGAAACCCATAGGTAACCACAAAACCACTTTGGAAGCTAGGATTTAGCCCTTCTAGCTTCAGAGAGGGATCTCTTTTAAGATTTATCTTTGTTGATTAAGTTTTAGGCTAGTTCTTAGTCTTGATTTGGGTTTTTAAAACTATTTGGTTGATAGTGTAAGAAGAAGCCATTAGGAAATGGATTCAATTAAGTTTTAAGTAGATTAATGATAGAAGTGACAGATAAGTTTAACAAGGTAAGGTAGGCAAAATTATTATATCCTAAGAGCTTTGTGAGGTGGTAAAGATGGAAAGTTTAAGGATCTATTAAACATGGAGCAATTAAGAATTCTAGTGTTTAATTTCAGTTGAAAACATTAAATTTGTTCAGAAGCCAGAATTGAGTGTACCTAAACAAACTGAGATTCTTATTTCTTTGAACAAAATAGATAAGAGAAACATATGACATGAAAAAGAAGAACACATTAACAAGATAATATAGCTTCACCAATAAGTCTGACACAGGAACCCTAAAAAAGCTTTTTGTATTATTGAACATTTGTCCACTTGAGTTTAGGGAACAACTTTACATCATAATTTTATTTCTTCATACAAGTCCCAACCATAATACTTCGAATTTTGAAGTATTTATGAAAAATTATAAAAAAATATCTTGAGTGAAAACCTCAAGATCTTTTACAAAATATCTAATTTTTTTTTACAAAAATATAGAAGAACTGGAACTGTTATAGCTATTGGCTCTATTCTCGAGGAAGGTTGTTGATGATTGGACCAGAAAAGTGTTGTCTGGTTGTCTTGTTGTTGGAAGTGAGATTTTTTTACACAAGCGGTTCACATAGTTTATCCCATCGATATTCACTTGGGATATAAAATTTTATCAACTTCTGTAAGTATCATCTACTTCTTTATAATTATGGAAAGTAGGCTTGATGATAAATAGGTGTTTGACCTCTTGTTTGATGAATAAGTAAAAATATATAGCTTCCATAAAATTCTTCCATGTGATGTTCCCTTTTATGCCTACAAAATTTTACTTATCTCATGCAATAGTGAATAATTTGTGGTGATAATATTCTAAACTAACTAGCTTATTTTCCATTCCTATTAGTCCTTGCAGTCGTTTTTTATTGAGTATATCAAACGTTTTATGAAACTTTTGAAAGATGGGTTCCATATTGTGACATTTGTTCTCTAGCTACAACATAAGATTCTTTTTAGTAATGACCCTTCTTCCCTCTAAAATTTTCTGTGTCCTATATTTACTTCCCAACTCTTCCAATTCTTCCTTAGTTTTAGAATTCAAGATTATTTTCAGAGTTCTTGCTTCACTGGGATTTTGTGCCAAAGTTGTTTTTATTTATTTCACCACTTATTTAGATCTCTGTATCATCTCGTTATGATAAAAAATGATCTAGATTGAGGGCCATATTTCAGTCATGGCCTCACTCATCTCTATCCATATATTTTTTTTTTCCTATGCCAAATTTTGTGCCATTTTTTATTCACTTTGAAGCTGTTCAACCCTCTGAGTGAGCTTATTGTATTTCTACAATTCTGGTACGTATGAATTATCTATTTTTATTTTTTTCTCTTGCAGAGTTTTAAGTTGGGTCTTCAAATTTTCAATTTCCTTCTCCTGGATGGACAAGTATTGCATGGCTCTCATTATATCATTTGAAGAATATGTGGTTTGTGCTTGTGCCCCTGTTGATGTAGATGTTCCTATTATTGCTGCAACAAAAATGGGAACTATTGTCAATGGAACCATGGCCAGCTGTGATGACTACTCCTTTTCCTTGAGCAATTTATCCATTTCTATTTCCATATCCCTGATCTGGCTATTTTGTTCAATTATGATTTTGAACATGTCTTCCTTTTGTTTTTCCAGTTCCCCAAATTCCTTGGCCTATGGGTCTTCTGTAGAGGTCATCTTAAGTTGTTTCTTCAATGCTGCTATGTCTGCATTCTTCCTCCTCGCGATCTCTTATGTTGCTTTTACATCACTAATATTTTATCCCAGCTTGATTACAAAGTCTTCCAGTGATTTGATTTTTGTGTCTTTAGATAAAGATGAAATCTTTTCCAACTTCAATTTTTATTTTATGTTGTTGATTGAGGCTCGCAATTTGGAGGTTGTCATGGCAGTGTTTGTAAAATTAGATTACATCATTTCACTAGTTTGATTGTGCATGTCCATTTGGTCAGTTGGGTGAATCAGGTTTGCATCAAAGGAAAATGTGGACTCTTTATAATCAGCTTGTGTGTTTGGAACTGAAACTTGTGCTTAAAGAAATCCAATCTACATTTTCCCTTTCTCTGTATCAAAGGTTGAAAGAAGCCTATGATGTGAGGAGGTTGTTTGATTTCAGAATTGGAAGTATTTGTGGCCTTAAGAATTTCATTTATTTGTTTAATTACTTTATACTTGGAAAAAATGTTTGGTTAGGCTGTTTCCTGAGCCAATTCTGTTGTTTGAGCTGCATCTGGGTGATATTGGGAGGTTTAAGAAGAGGGAGATCCTATGAAAATATCTTCTTTCCTTGTAGAAACATGAGGGCCTATTAGGATTATGGTAGCATGTTCCTCATCTCCCTGCGAAATACTGCAGTTGAATTAGTCTTTTGCTTCTTCTTGTATATCATAAATTCTTTTCTCCCAATCTCTGTCACTGAAGGGGAAACCTCCTCCCTTGGACTTTTATCCTATTTCTCTTGAAGGATTGGATTTTGTGTATTAGTTGTAGATATCACATGTTCTCCTGCCTCCTGTAGTGTATTCTCCTCCCACTCACTCTGATTCGTGAATTTTTCTATCTCGGGTCTTGGAGTGTGATTGTAGGGAGTGGTTTTCGGCTCCACTCTTAACTTGGAAATGATGCCAAAAGGGCCATACGACCAGATGAAACTCAAATTTAAGTTCATTTTCTTGAGGAGAAAATATGCCTCTTTACCTTTTGTTCCTGGGGTTACAAATAAATGGTTTGACCTATGCTTTAACCTTGAACTAATACTTTTTCTTGGCCACGAAAAAATGTGGATTATCCATGTGTATCGTATCCCTTATATATTCTATTGAGAATATCCTCATATGAACAAACTTTGGGATCCTTTAGGCTTGCAATTCACACCCATAAACTCTGATCTCGGTATAGTTTGGTATAAATACCAATCCCCTGGCTTAGTTTGATCACTTAGATGCAGCATTATTTGTATCTTTGGTCCTATCTTAGGCTCTACAAAATTGTTTAGAAAGTAGGAAACTTTATATAGGAATTGATTAATATAATTTGAGAAGGTGTATTTAGTAGATTTTTTCCTCACCAAAGAGGTCCAATGGATAACTAGCTATGGATTACCCTGCTCATTTAATCTCTACAAGGAAAATGTAAACCTGACTACCCGATGATAAAGAAACAAATAAACCAACACCGAAGTATACTTGTAATTTCCCTCAGTGGAGATCTTAAGGAACTCCTCATGAATTGATTTTGCAATGATGTTATGAAACCAACTCCAAAAATAGAAGAAAAGAGAGATCAACGCCTTAGAAATCAACCACTTCGAGGGGGAAACCTCCTTTACATTAGATAAATGAACAATTCTTGGTTGATACAAATGGAAAAACCTACTTTATATATATATATGAGTCCATGGGGTCATAATATAATCCTACCTGACATAAAAATAACAATGTAAGGGCACAACAATAACAATAGTGGGTTTTTATGGGGCACGATAATAACAATATGGGGACTACATGGGCACAAAAATAACAATAAGGGGGTTATACTAACAATAAAAATAAAGGGATACACTATTATTATAGGGAACTAACATGCCCCTCTCCTTCAAACAAGTGTTTTCCTCAACGCTTGATTATTTCGGGATGCTTCTGTATAAAATTCTCATCCTCCCATGTGGAATCTTTAGCGGGTAATTTCTTCCACTTGATGAAATACTTTAAATTGATCGATTGCATAGCTATAGAGTTCTTGTTTCTATGACTGCTTCAAGTTCCAATGTTATTTTTCCTTCCTCTTCAAGTTCTATAAATATTGTTTGAACTACGACTTACTCCATCTTTTCGCCATTAGGAATCATTTCTTGTAGTAACTTTGTCAAACCTTCCTTCAAACCTTCCGTGTATGTTTTTTTATCATTCTTCATATCTTCCATGTTGCCTTTTAGTTTTCCTTCTATACCATCCATCTTAGCTTCCATTCCATTCTTCAAACTATCCATCTTAGCCTCCATGTCTTCTTTTAAACCATCTATGTCATCTTTGGTTGCTCTTTGTGAGATTGAAATTTGTTTCACTTGGTACCATAATTTTGATATATCATGTTGCACTGCTTCCTCTTCATGAGTCATAGTAGATCCTTTTTAGGGCTTAATGGGTGGTGAATTATTTTTAGCGGGGGATTTTAGAACCCAACACTAATATCTATGCTTCAATATGCCCTTGGAATCACCTCAAAATGATTTTTTAAACAAGACTTATGCAATTTTTAAAATAAAACACACTTTTTTCTTGCTTTTGAGAAGCTCGATATTGAAACTGATGTATCTTTGGAATTTGGATCCCCGATATTTTATCTTCAGTCCTTTAGTTTCCCTCTAAATCTTCTTTCTAATGCCACAGGTCTAACCTGATTTGGATTCATCAAGAAAAAGTTATGCCTAATCTCCTGCAATGACCTAATTATGTATTGGTTCAGTGGAGAGAACTTGTACGACGTGCCACGTGTCACTGTTTACTCTTTCAACTCTAAAATTGATACACCGTATACTACAATTCGTGTAATTTTGGCTAGTTTTTACATAATTCCAATCGGATGCTCAGAGAGAGAGTTGTGACGATTTTCCCAAGGTCACCTCTTTGAGATGAAATTCAGGAACCTGAAAAAACCCCAACTTCGTCAGCTCATATCTTCGAAAATATTTTGAACCAAGATCTGTAACTTTTACACGATGTTCATCAGGATTTCTACGAAAATGGGTTTTTTTAAAGCTTTTGAAACTTCGCAGAAAAAATTTTGTAGTGAAAATTTCATGATGACCTGTTTGAAGTAGCAAAACCCTATAATCCAAAGCTATGATACCAAATGTTATGAAACCAATTCCAAAAATAGAAGAAAAGAGAGATCAACACCTTAGAAATCAGAAACTTCGAGGGGGAAACCTCCTTTACATTACATAAATGAAAAATTATTGGATGATAAAAATGAAAAACCGGTCCTTCTATATATAGGAGTCCATGGGGTCACAATATAATCCTAGCCAACATAACTATAACAATATAACGGCACAAAAATAGCAATAGTGGGCTTCTATGGGGCACAATAATAACAATATGGGGACTACATGGGAACAAAAATAACAATAAGGGGGCTATACTAACAATAAAAATAAGGGATACACTAGTATTATAGGGACCTAACAAATGAAATCATTGTAATTAAAAATAGGGGGGGTTTCACCAATTGTAAAAATTGATAAGAAACCAGCAATTGCCTCATCAACCCACTGATCGGATTGATAGCCAAGTATGCATGAAATAATTTCCACCATCCATTTTTCAACATGCTATCAGAGCTTAGGTGAACAAGGAAGGAAACTGGAATGGCACTAGAAGGAGTTACTTTTCAAGGGAAAGGGGAACAGGAAACTCTCAAGAAAATATTAAAGGATAAGACTTAAAGAAGGGTTGAAGGCTCACCTACAAGTAGGGTTTCTACATTGAAGGAGATCAAGTCTACATTAAGCTCACATCTAAGGAAAATATAAAGGGTATACTTCAAGAATATTTTTGATCTCTCTCTCTGGAAGAATATATATTTGGAAGGCATCAAGGATATTGGAAGGTTTTGTTGGAAGAATCCAAGGAGACATCTTTCAAAGGCATTGTTGAAGACTCTTCAAGAATATTGAAGATGTAAAATCTTGGTTGAAGACATCATGAAGGAGAATATTGATCTCAAGTAAGTAAAATTTATTACATCATTCATGAATACTCAAGTCATATGGTTTGTTTCTGCAAGGAGAGCAATGACTTCGTTAGGGCATCAAACTATGTAGCATGGAAGAAAAGAATTGATTTAATACTCACATAACAAGAAGTAATGGAAAATTTTACTGGGGAAATTACTGAACGTGAGAAATATAAGACAAAAAAACTATAAAATTACAAGAAAGGGGAAGTAAGGGATCAAAGGATATTAGTTGAATCAATTAAGGATTCTCTAGTTCCCTTTGTTGCAAATTTGAAGACTTCCAAGGCCATGTATGAAAAGCTAGTGATTTTGTACTGAGTAAGTACAACAGGACAAAAGATGTCCTTAAGGAACAAGCTATATAAAATGAAGAAATAAAATGATGAGGATGTGGCATCCTTTATCATGAGAGTCTCTCAACTAAGAGATCATCTAAAAGGACTTGGGGAACCTATTACTAATTTTAACGTCACCATTTGTGTACTGAATGCATTGCCACCATAATGGAGCAACTTTGCAACAAGCATATCCTCCAAGAAGGATCAAAATCCCTTTGATGAGTTACAGTTGTAGTGCATATTGGAGGAATCAAGGATCAAGATAAAGGATGATATTGGATCTGATGAGAAATATCAAGCCTTTCTAGCCTGAGTCAAGAAGTTGAATAAGGGAAAGTTTGGTAGGTCCAAGAAGAAGGACATGTCCAAGGTTCAATGCTTCAAGTGAAATTAATTTTGACACTACAAGAGGGATTGTCCAAGCCTACATAACAAAAAGATAAAATAAAGGAGTGAAGCTTATGTAGCAGAGGCAGTGGGAGAACTTGAGAAGAAATAAAATAAGGAATAATTGAAGGATCTTTACTACTAAAGAAGGTTCATTGATTGTGAGGTTCTATGTGAAGTTTAATATTTCCTTTAGAATAGTATGTTTTGCATAGCATCATAAAAATAAGCATATGATAGTAGCATGTCTATAATTTTAAATGATTAATTTGTTGTATAGAGGTCATCTAGATAGATGGATAAATATACCATTTTGCATATTGATCATCCAGACATTATGTTAGAGGAATTCATCTTACTTAAATGGTTCATCATGATCCTGGAAGAACCATAATTATGAAAGGTTCTTGGAAGAAGCACTATGAAAAAGGTTGGTATATGTAATGTGCAATCAATATGTAAAGGGATGAAATAATGCAATGGGTTAGGATGCAAGCTCTTTGTGATTAATATGAATATACAGATGATCATATGAAAGCATAAGAATGCATGTTGGATACAAAAATTTGGATAATATTCATATATATAAGAATATTGTAACAACCCTGGTAAAAATCCATGTAAAAATATATATAAGACCATGGTGGATGGGACACGTATTCCAAGCTTAATGGTGGGAAAAAACATTCTAGTGGGTGTTCATTCGGTTTATTATGGCTAAGGAAATTGGAAAAGGAAAAGGCATAGAAATTGGAAAAGGCATAGGAAATGGAAAAGGCATGAGGCATTAATTGGCATTTTATTTATCAAACTAATGGAAAATAGGAGAAAAGGAGATGAAAGGTCACAGATTGCATGTGAGGAGGAAAATAATGGAAAATGAAGAAAATAGATGCCACATTAATAAAAAGTCTTCTGAGGATCAGTGGGAACTATTGGTCAGTTAATTTTTGGAGTTCTCATTATTCTCTCTCTTTCATACTCTTAATCACTTAGAGTATTCTTGGAGCACTCTTGGAGATTGTGGCATATTTGGATATTTGGATCAAGAAAGCAAAGGAAGAGCATGAAAGTGCATAGGACATCAGGATCAGCATCTACAACAGGTTCTGAATGCAGGTACCGAGTTGCATGTATGATTTCCTCACTAGTTTTTGTATGTGTGGTATTGCATGTGGTTTCTTGATTATGATCTGTCATGGGCATGGATGATGGCCGGGATTGACAGTGGATTTTCCTAGCCTTTCCATTTCTTAGATATCCATGTTGATTGTTGGTTTATTTCCATTGATTATTTTCTTGTTGGTTCTCATGGTTCCTTTAGTTGTTGGGTTGAGTTAGTAGTTCCTAGAGTCTTGGTTGGAAAAATGCTCTAGAGCCTGACAGACAGCTGTTGGGTTGAGTTACTATACCTGGAGCCTTGGTTGGACAAATTCTCTGGAGCCCTAGGTGGGTTGAGTTAATAGTCATAGATCCTTGGTTGGAAAAACACTCTGGAGCCCGAGAACAACTGGGGTTGAGTTACTAGTCCTAGAGCCTTGGTTGGAACAAACACTATGGAGCCCTAGAGAAGCTTGGATGGAGACCAATCCATGATGGTTATTTATGTCCAACCGTGAGGTGGAATCACTAGTTTGGGGTTGAGACGGTTTGATCTCTGGAGCCCTGTTTTGGTGTTGATTGATGTGTTTGATAAAGTCCCACAATCATTCTTGGAATATGGCACGGGGGTGACTAGCTGAAGTGATATTTGGCTCAGCCACGTCTATGGTCAGGTGGAATGTGGAAGTCCCATTCCAGGTTGGTTTTTACATTCATTATTGAAAGGTTCAATGCCTTGGTATTTGATGCGTATATGAAATGATTTATATATGGATTCTATTGTCAATGTATTCGTCGTATTTATGTTGGTATTATGTTGGTTATGAGCATGTATTATGATAGTGATGAGGTATGGATATCTCCATGTTTTTACTTGTAAATGAATACTTAATGCATCTATGGTCAAATTTATTGTATGATAGCTTATGATGTAGGGGATAAATTCTTCTTAGCCATTCTCAGATAAGAAAGAGACCCCTTTGTTTAAATTTGTTGTCTATACTTGTAGATGTTATGTTTGTGGCATGTTTGACGAAATTCCTGTCATGGTTGGGTGGGGTGGGATGAGTTCCCGTTGATGTGATTGCTTCCATATGTTTTTTTTTTAATGTTATTTACCCTCTCCTGAAGTTACAGAAATTTTTGGGCAGTGATCTGGGCTTAGGGACTAAAAAGGTGGCACAAATCCTGGAGCTACAAGTGGAAAATTCTTTGTTTGGGCCTTAGTCACTACCTTTACAATGTTATCCCATAGCTATAGGGTCTATAGATGCTCCCTTTTCCCTTACATGCCCATAGGTAAGCCTCAAAGGGGCTAAAAATCAGCCCCCCCCAGGTAATAGGGCCCTGGAAGGTTGGGTTACCTCCTGGGGATGTCAATGATGAAGTGTAAGGTGTGTTTTTGGTGTTTCCATTGGTTCCACTTCTTTATGGTCATCTAGGAGGTTGAATCTCATATTAGTAGCCTCTGGCCACATGTTTACCCCGGTTGGTCGATTACTTGGGTAGATGTGGGAAGGGGGTGTTACAGAGTGGTATTAGAGCATGGTTGTGCTCTCCTTGGGTTGTGTGTATTTGTCATGCATACATGTCAATTGCATATATGAT
>CM076584.1:1172621632-1172716666 GCA_034641835.2 Pinus albicaulis | reverse complement strand
GTGATATGTCCAGAGTGAAATGTTTTCACTGTGATGAGCATGAACATTATGCCACTAATTTTCCACAGAAGAAGAAGAACAACAAGAAGGATTCAGGATCTGCAACGGGTGAGGCTTTGGATTTTCAATTTGAGTTGGACTTCTCACTCATCGCATGCATGGTGTCTAGTGCGATGGGATCAATGTGGTACTTGGATAGTGGTGCATCTTTCCACATGACGAGAGACAAAGAACTTTTTAGTAGCTTGGAGGAGAAGGATCTCCAGATTCATATCGAAATGGGTGATGATGGGAGGTATAGCACTACCGGGATTGGTATAGTTACTTTCCAGAGTCAGTCAAGTAAACCCTTCTTTTTAAAAGATGTCATGCATGTACCGGGCTTGGAAAAGAATTTAGTTTCAGTTGCTATGTTGGAGGATAGAGGATATGATGTGGTTTTCAGTGAAGGGAAAGAATTCCTTCGTCACAAAGCCATAAGACAAGTTAAGAAGATTGGGAATCGTGTGAAGAATCTCTACAAACTTGATGTAGATGGTTGCGCAACATTGATGGGTAAAGCAGACAAAATGGTGAGCCGATATGAGGGTGAGTTATGGCACAGGAGATTGGACCATCTACACCACGGTGCTTTGATGGTCATGCAACAGATTTCTACAGGGCTTCCAAAGTGTACTCTTGCGCAGATAGACACATGCAAGGGATGTACCATGGGGAAGTATGCAAAGGCCACTTTTCACGAGAAGGAGAACCAAGCAACGAAAATCCTTGATAGAGTTCAATCAGATGTGTGTAGACCATTCTCTACAGCTTATACAACAAAGCATAGGTATTATGTGATTTTTGTTGATGATTTTTCTAGAAAGTGTTGGATCTACTTCACGCAGAAGAAAGGTCAGACGTTCTCAAAATTTTGTTAGTTCAAAGTACTGGTTGAGAAAGACACGGGAAAGCATGTGAAGGCTCTAAGGAGCAAAAATGGTGGTGAGTACATCTCCAATGAATTCAAGAACTTCTGTAGCAAAGAAGGAATTCAGAGAGAGTATATTGCACCTCATAAGCCACAACAGAATGGGGTTGCAGAAAGAAAGAATCGAATAATTATGGGTGCGACATGAACGATGTTGCATGATCAGGGCATACCGTTGTGTCTGTGGTCAGAGGCATGCAACACAATGATATTTGTGCATAACCGTAGTCCTCATCGAATACTTGGCATGAGTACACCAGAGGAGGCTTTTTATGGTAAGAAACCTGATGTTCCATATTTTAAAATTTTTGGTTCATCTGTCTATTTCCATGTGACCAAAGATTCCAGAAAGAATCTTGAACCAACAGCTGAGACTGAGATATTTGTGGGGTACACTGATACTCCCCACAACTATCGGGTGTATTTGTCGAACAACAGGATGACTGTTGTAAGACGAGATATAAAATTTGATGAGGAGAAAGCCATGCGATTGTCCCTTGATAGGGAGATTGATTTGCATGCATATGAGGAACTCTTGGTTCTAAAGGATGAACCTCAAGATGTGGAGTAGCCACATGCAGAGGATCATGGAGTGGTAGAAACCACTCATGCAGAGCCATACACCAGACATGGTAGAAGGCGCACCACAGAATCTGACAGATTGAGACTTGATGCGACATAACATGTAAGAGAACCTACATCATTGTGCATACAGAGATAGTCACCAGACAGGTTTACTGGATACATAGATCTTATGAGCAAGTGTATTGTGACAGAACCATCCTCTTTTGAGGAAGTAGTGCAGCAACCAACTTGGGTTGATGCCATGGTTGAGGAGTATGACTCCATCGTCAGGGACAGTGCATGGGAAGTTGTCCCAAGTCCAGTCGGGAAATTAGTGGTTAGATCTATAAGGTGAAGTGGGCAGTAGATGGGAATGTGGAGAAATACAAGGCTAGATTTGTAGCCTGGGGATTCTCACAAATTGAGGGGATTGACTATGAGGAGGCTTTTGCACTGTTTGCAAGGTACTCATCGATTAGATCTATCCTTGCACTCTTAGCATAGATGGGCTGGCAGATACATCAGATGGATGTGAAGACTACATTTCTCAATGTATTTATTGAGGAAGAAGTGTACATTGAGCAAAAATAAGATTTTGATCCCTTTGACAGTGAGTTGCATGTGTGCAGACTCAAGAGAGCACTGTATGGGCTGAAGCAAGCACCTCATGCTTGGAACACTAGGATTGACAGCTATTTCACCGGGTTGGGCTTCACGAAGATTGAAGTGGATGCGAACCTATACCAGATTGTGGTTGATGGTAAGCTTTTGATTATCGTACTTTATGTTGATGATCTTATTTCGACAGGTGATGAGCAGCTCATAACTTCTTGCAAAGAGGATCTTGCAAGAGAGTTTGAGATGAAGGAAATTGGACTCCTTCACTATTTCCTTGGTTTGGAGATATGGTAGTGGGATGGGGAGCTATTTGTTTCTCAAGGAAAGTATGCCAAAGAGCTTCTGAGGAAGTTCCACATGGAGAGTTGTAAACCTATAGATACTCCTCTTGCAGGAAACTGGAGGAAGGAGGATGCTACTTCAGGTGAGGTAGTGGACGCTACTATTTACAGGCAACTTGTGGGTTCACTCATGTACTTGGTGAACACACGAATAAACATATGCTACGCAGTTAACTAGCTTAGTCAAGCTATGGTTACTGCAACTAGTTTTTATGTGGGGAAGTGTCTGTAGATATCTGAAATGGCAGAAAGGGATTATAAAGACAGAGTAAAGAGAGGAAGCTCACATCTAATACGTATCATATATGTACCACCACAGAAAGAGCACATCAGAGGACTTCAACAATAGACTAATAATGCTTGGTACAACAGATGCGTAGATTAGTTGCACTCACCAACAGTGTTATATGTATTAAATAAAGCACATGTGAGGCAATTCGAATATAGTATTCATATTTGTCTGGCCGGGGAGACGGAGGGTGATACATTGTGAGAAGAGAGTTGCACAACTCACATCCATGTATTCGTTTACAGTCCACATATATGTACTTTGGTACCACCATCCTAGAGACGTGTTCAGACATGATTACATTTTATATTTCATAGAGTATCTAAGAGACAAAGAGTCTCCACACACCGCAGGATCCTCCTAAGTACCATAGAGGCAGGATAGGGGTAGTTTTTAATCCCTTTATTGTTGAGAGGGAGTGTTGAAAAGTCAACAAGAAATGTGTGTCTAATTTAATTTTCCCTTAATTAAATTGGACAATAAATTGTAATCTTATCTCATAAACACTTGTAATAGTTAACTGAGTGTGATAAACTTAGTTAGCTCATGGAATTCGAGTTGAGGGTGGTTGGTGAGGCATGCTGAGTGATTCTATTTTTTTTGAGTCGAAACTACAATTAGTGCATTAGTTTAATGCATGGGAAATCAATTAACTCAATTAATTAATTTAAAATCAGTTTAAATAGTTGTAACTGATTGTTGCACTAGTGAGAGGTCAAGTGAATTAAATTATATTTAATTCACATATAGTGATATGTCAAGTAACTGATGATTTACTATTAATAGTTGCATGCATGTCAGTTCTGATGAAGACTTGGTTGAGACAGAGGTTAAAGGGATGTTAACTATCAGTTGTATTATTAGCAAAATTCCCGCATGTAGTAATACACCCATAGGATTTCCCATGAGAATTGCGCAGTTTTGGAAGGCTGAAGTTCCTAAATAATAGGGATTTCATTCCACATGAATTGCACAAGAAAAGCAGGCTAAATAGAGGCAGGAAATTGGCTAATTTTTGGCCAATTTTGTCCGGATCAGTGTGAGACAGTTGTGAGAGTGCATCAGAAGATTGTGAGAAGAGTGCATTGTAATTGTCATGATTCCTTGGTTGAATATACAATAGAAGATATACAGGTTTTGAGCAGAAATATTTCCCCAGAAAAAATATCTGTGTTGTGGCTTGATTTGCTTCTTTCTTTTACTTGGTGTGATTATGCAATCATGTTAATTTTCCACAATTAATTTGTAGAAGGATTCAATATCTTTCTTTAGCATATCGCATGATCGGAATGAATCCATTGGTATACATATTGTTTGTATAATTTCTGCAGATAAAGTGATTGGGAACCATCTGCGCAACGATTTTAGGTCTGGGCATTTGGCGACCAAATGGTTGTGTGCGTTACACAACACACAGGTTGGTCTTCTCTGTGGAGGGTAGGTGGGGGTGACTAAGGGTGTTGGAAATACTGAGAGAGGGGGGGGGGGGTGAATCAGTATTTCTTTCAATTAGAGCATTAGTTAATCTTCAATTATTATCAGTGTTTGTACAATGATAGCAGCAAACAAGAGGAACAAAAATGCACACAGTTTTTAAGGTGGAAACCCACTCTAGGACAAAAACCACCTAATTCTTTTCTAATAATTCTTTAATATTCAACTCCAATTGAAAATAAAGCTCCAACTTCCTAGAATCTAGAAAAGAATTCTTCTCCATCTCCCATTGGATGGATGCTCCAATGCCCGAGATTCTTCAGTAGTCAACTGAACGGATGCCCCAACACCCAATGAGCTACAACTCACCCTAGCACCACCCTACCACCCTATAGAAGAATAAAAGAAGAATGGACTTCCGTACCAGGGAAAATGGTCCACTTTACAATGATATAGAATGATGTAGAAGAAGAAGATATAATAGACCATAACCCCAACTTTGACACAACCACCTAATGATGATCCTAGACCTCCCAACACTGCCTCTTCAACTCTTGGCAGATAGACACTAGTACAATTTTTTACAATAATGTATTTACAATGACTTAGTACAATGATACCTTTACAATGATTGTATGCAGTGCTGCCCACTTGAAGACTTCATGTGATGAACTTCTTGATGCTGTTATGCACCTTGGTTGCTGCTCTTGTCATGCTACCCTCTCCTGCACCTTGCTTTGCTTTGCTTCCCTAGAAATTCTAGTCCTTTGCAACCCTTGACAACACATGATCTAGCTTTTTCTTGCCTTCTAGGAGCTCGATATTGAATCTGGTGTATCTATGTTATTTCAGATCCCCAATATCCGATTTTCGGTCCTGTAGTATTCCTCTAAGTTGTATTTCCAATGCCACAGGTCTAACCCAATTTGGATTCTTCAAGGGAGAGTTATGCCCAATTTCTCACAATGCTCTAATTATGGTCTGTTTCAGTAGAGTGAACTTGTACGACGTGCCATGCGTTACTTTTTCTTTATTCGGCTCTGAAATTTATAGAATGAAAACTACAGTCCGTGCACTATTTGCCACTTTTTACAAAATTCCAATTTGATACTCATAGAGAGAGAGAGAGTTATGACGTTTTCCCAAGGTCACTTCTTTGAGATGAATTTCAGGAGCCTCAAAAGCACTGAATTCCATAGATCATATCTCCAAAAATATTGTGCACCTTGATCTGAAACGTTCATAGTAGCTTCCTTAGGATTTCAGCTTCTAAACCTTCGTAAAAAAAAAAATTAGAGCGAAAATTCCACGATGACCTGTTTCAGATGGCGAAATCCCTTGCATGAGGAGGATATGAGGATCACAACTTATATAAATGCTGAGGTTGAGAGGGGCTTCAACAAGTGAACGTGGGAGAGATTTTAGGAGCTTAAAAATATTAATTATGACTCTTCAATGACCCATGCCACAACCCCATGGGGTTTTAGCCCACTAACTGGGGGTACAAACTTCAAACATGAATATCTCTCAAACCGTGAAGAATTACGTGGCGTGCCATATATCAACGGAAACATCTCGACAAGTAGAAACTATCAAAAGCATTCTTGACCCAGAATATATTAATTTGGTAGGTCAAAATTCCCATGCAATATTGGGGTAGCCCCTAGTGCTGCTTGGGTTGTCATCAATGACAACCGCTGATCAACAATCTCCCCCTTTGGCATTGATGGCAACACAAGTACTCCCCCCTGCGATCATGACACTTCTTCCAACAACATTCTCTCCCCCTTTGACATCAATGGCAAAGGGTAACTCCCTCTGACACACAACCATCCTATGGACCTGTACACAATTCCACTCCCCCTTTATATTATGAATAAGGAAAATCTAATGAGAACTTGGGAGAATCCCAAGCTTCTAGCGAAGATATTCCAATGCTTCACGAGTACTCTCACGATAATCAATGCTTCTTGCCCAATCTGCATCTGTAAAGGCATGAATAATGAAATTGTTACCCTTGGGATACCACAAGCCATATTCTGTTGTTCCCTTTAGATATCGAAGAATTCTTTTGATGGCAATAATATGTGATTCTTTTGGTGCTGCTTGGAATCTTGCTACTTGTCCAACTGCTTGCATAACATCTGGCCAGGAGGTTGTTACATATAGAAGACTACCAATCATAGATCTGTACAACCTTTGATCCACATCCTTAGATGAGTCGTCTATGCTCAATTTGCAACCTGTTACCATTGGAATAAGGATGGGTTTGCAATCTTCCATTTTAAATTTCTTGAGCATTTCCTTGATGTACTTGGCTTGACATATAAATATTCCTTTCTCTTGCTGAGATATTTGAAGCCCTAAGAAGTATGTCAGCTCACCAAGTAAAGACATCTCGAAATCACTTTGCATATTTGTAGCAAACTTATTACTTAGTCGATCATCATTGCTACCAAATATTATATCATCCTCTTTAGCTATTAGACATGCTTTAGTTGCTTCATCCAGAACATATATGTCGTTTGGAGCTCGACTTGTTGTAGACGCAATTTCACCATACTTACCTTTCCTGATTTCACATTTTGTGGAGTTGAATAGTATTGTGTGTCCCTGATCACACATTTGTCCAACACTGAGCAGATTGTGATTCATGTTTTCAACCAACAGAACATTCTTGGCCAAAGCATCTGCTTCTGAGAGTGACGGTACCAAATCCTATAACATTTGAAGATCCATCATTTCCAAAGGACATGGTTCCATCCTTCTTCTCTTTCAGTGATACAAATTTCTTTCTATCTCTAGTCATATGCGTTGAGCAACCGATATAAACATACCACACATCTTTGTTGTTTTGAGCCTTGAGAGCAAGAGAAAAATTATCAATCTTCTTCTTCTTCCATGTTCGTTTGTTCTGTGGCTTCAAATATTCTTCTGGACGATTTTCAAGTCTACAATCTCTGGCTATGTGTCCAAAGTTTCAACATTTGTAACATTCAATATTTTTTCTTAAATTTTCAAATCTATTGATGTTTCGTTGAGCCCTAGGAGGTTCATATTTGACAGATATCTTGGAATTGTACTCGTTCCTGGGGTATGTGCGACATTCTACATCTTTATGACCAAATTTTCCACATGAATAACAGTAGCCATAAAAAATATTTTCGTACCTGGATGGAAATATTCGTCGAGGAATTGTCTTCCAAGGCTGTTCTTGCGAATATTGTCCAATGAAGTCTACATGCATGTCAGATCTCATAGGTTCATTATATTTTGTTGTAGAAGGTCCTGCTTCTTCTTCTTTGTAACCGATGCCAATTCTGTCATTGTAAGATCGTTGATTGTTGATGAGTTCTTCCAATGCCCTTGAGATGTTGGCATAGTTTTCTATAGTTTTTCCTTTCTTCACTTCCTTATGCAGCGAGACTACTTCGACTTCTAATTCTTCCTTTTCTTGGTTGCTTTCTTCCAACTTCTTTTGAAGTGATTCTTCAATGCATTTGTGTTCTTCAACTTCAATTTTGAGACCTTGAACTTGTTCTTCAAGAGTATTGGAATAGATCTTCTCTTCCTTGAGCTCTTTTATAAGTTTGATTGCTTCCTTAGAAAATTATTCTATGGTCAATCCTTCTTCTTCATTGTTTGATACCTCTTTTTTATTGTGCTTGGCCATAAACAATACTCTCTCATTGGCTTCTTCTTCGTTGTCATTGTCTTCATCGGATGATGAGCTATCTTCTTTAGAGAGAAAGTTCCTTTTGGATCCTTGCTTGTTGAATTTATAAAAGCCTTTCTTTCCTTTTAAGTTGCCATCACTTATGTTCGGACATTTTGATGCGAAATTCCCGACCTCACCACAGCCAAAACATATCAATGGAAGTTTACCTTTGAATTTTCCCTTACCAATTTTTAGTTTTCTCGTAAAGTAAGCATATTCTTCATCTGAAAGAACTTCTTCATCATCTCCATTTTCTTCATACTTGCAGGTGCATGTCTTTTCAATTGGAGGTTGTTTGTCCTTATTGGTTTTCTTAGATGCAACAAACACAGTTTCTAGATGCGAATTACCCTCTTCTTCACCAAGTATCATTTCATATGCTATGAGAACTCCATGTAATTCCTCTTCGCTGAGTTTTTCTAGATTTGCACTGTATTCTAAGACCAATACCTTTGGGTTGAATATCCCTGGTAACATTCTAAGAATATTTCATATAATAGTCTTCTCGTCAACTGGCTCTCCCAATCCTTCTAGAGTTTTGGTTATTTCATCAACGTATTGGAAGTATGCAACAATGTTGCAATCTTCTTTCATTCTGAGTTGCTCAAATTTTGCTCTATAGATTTGAAGCTTTGCTTCTTTGACATTTGAGTCACCTGCATATATATTCTCAAGCTTTTACCATACAATTTTGGCAGTTTTACAACCCAACACCTTATGATAAGCAGATTTAATAAGTCCACTGATAATAATATTCTTTGCTTTTGCATCATTTACCAAATTCTTCTTACCTTGTTCATCTTCGGTTGATGTAAATCCATTTTGAACAGTGTCCCATACTTCGTAACCTTGCACCAAGAGATAGACCTCCATTCTTCCTTTCCATAGTGCATAATTATTTTCATTGAACAGAGGTACACCATTCTTGGTATGCTCCATGACCTCCTTCTAGCTGTTAAACTACTATTGAAGGAACCAAGCGCTGATACCAATTTTTGGAAATACCGAGAGGGAGGGTGAATCGGTATTTCTTTCAATTAGAGCATTAGTTAATCTTCAATTATTATTAGTTTTTGTACAACGATAACAACAAACAAAAAGAACACAAATGCACACAGTTTTTAAGGTGGAAACCCACTCCGGGACAAAAACCACCTAATTATTTTCTAATAATTCTTTAATATTCAACTACAATTGAAAATAAAGCTCCAACTTCCTAGAATCTAGAAAAGCATTCTTCTCTAGCTCCCACTGGATGGACGCTCCAATGCCCGAGATTCTTCAGTAGTCAACTGAATGGATGCCCCAACACCCAATGAGCTACAACTCACCCTAGCACCACCCTACCACCCTATAGAAGAATAAAAGAAGAATGGAATCCCATACCAGAGAAAATGCTCCACTTTACAATGATATAAAATGATGTAGAAGAATAATACACACTAGGCCATAACCCCAACTATGACACAACCACCTAATGATGATCCTGGACCTCCCAAAATTGCCTCTTCAATTCTTGGTAGATAGACACTAGTACAATTTTTACAATAATGTATTTACAATGATACCTTTACAATGACTGTATCCAGTGTTTCCCACTTGAAGACTTCATGTGATGAAATTATTGCTGCTGTTCTGCACCTTGGTTGCTGCTCTTGTCATGCTACCCTTTGCTACACCTCGCCTTGCTTTGCTGCCCTAGAAATTCTGATCCTTTGCAGCCCTTGACAACACATGATCTAGCTTTTTATTGCCTTCTAGTAGCTCAATATTGAATCTAGTGTATCTTTGTTATTTCAGATCCCCAATATCTGATTTTCCGTCATGTAGTATCACTTTGAGTCGTCTTTCCGGTGCCATAGGTCTGACCCAATTTGGATTCTTCAAGAGAGATTTATGCCCAATTTCTCACAATTCCCTAATTATGGGCTGTTTCAGTAGAGCAAAATTGTACGACATGCCACGTGTCACTGTTTCTTTATTTGGCTCTAAAATTTATAGAGTGAACACTACAGTTCGTGCACTATTTTCCACTTTTTACAGAATTCCAATTCGATACTCAAAGAGAGAGTTATGATGTTTTTCCCAAAGTCACTTCTTTGAGATGAATTTCAGGCGCTTGCAAAAACACTAACTTCCACAGATCATATCTCTGAAAATATTGTGCACCTTGATCTGAAATTTATATAGGAGCTTCTTAGGATTTCGGCTTCGCCTCATAAAAATTTCAGCTTCTGAACCTTTGTAGAAGAAAATGCCACGATGACATGTTTCAGATGGAAAAATCCCTTGCATAAGGAGGATATGAGGATCACAATTTATATAAATGCTTAGGTTGAGAGGGGCTTCAAAAAGTGAATGTGGGAGGGATTTTAGGAGCTTAAAAGATATTAATTATGAATTTTCAATGACCCATGCCACAACCCCATGGGGTTTTAGCCCACTAACTAGGGGTACAAACTTCAAACATGAATATCTATCAAACCGTGAAGAATTACGTGGCCTGCCATATATCAATGGAAACATATCGACAAGTAGAAACCATAAAAATAATTATTGAACCAGAATATATTAATTTGGTAGGTAAAAATTCCCATGCAATATTGGGGTAGACCCTGGTGCTGCTTGGGTTGACATCAATGACAACCGCTGATCAACAAAGGGCTCCCCGACCGACCACTTTATTGCTGACAGGAAGAGAATGGACCTACTTGTCTAATCCTCCTACGTTGTCAAGCTATCCATGAATTTCGTGTCTGAGCCATCTTCTAGGGAGAGACAAACTATGGTCGTGCATAGATTGGTTAGCGCTAAGCGAAATCAAGGGATGTAATGACAATGCTGTAATGGGCGATTTCCAGAACATATGTGACATGAATATTGGGTTCCTCGCAGGCCAACATAGTACACATGATCAATTGGATACCATATTTGGAACAACTCCAGAGTTGCACAGTCGTCGATGAAATGGCCACGTTCATCGCAGAGTGCACAACGTAGGATAGGAGGAGGAAAGATGAATGGGAGGCGTTCTGGTGATTGCCGTGCCTCCTGAAGTTATAATATGACACGAGGTTATTTTCCATTTGTATGTATGGGGTATCCTCGTGATATGATTGTTATAGGGCATGTAAGGCATCCCTATATCATGATATTTATGGAAAATGATGATTGTAATGTCTATAATTGTTACAGATAGCGCATGCGTGGTTGGTACGCAATGCTTTGCCTTGGGTTTTTGTGGCTGGTTCCTTTTTACGGGAACTTGTCATCGAGATATTTATTTCAGAGCTTAGGAGTGGTTTTAATTCGTCCATCTCCAGGTAGATATGGGTAGGGTGGCCTATTATGTCACACACTGCACAAGGTTGTAATTCCCTTGGTATGATGGTTTTTTCTATCTTTTTCCCATTTTTATGGGTTTTCTTGGTTGTTATAACCGGCTTTGTGACTGGAGTTTCGTTAAACGGTATGGTTGCGGTGGTTTCCATAACCTATGAGGCATCATCAGGAGTGAGGGGGGTTAATCCTGTAGAGGGGATGCCCATGCTTCCCGACATGGCAGGTGGGACCAAGTACCAAATTGGTATTGCAAAAGGTATGTTTGGAAACACTACCATTTCCAAAACTTGTTGTGACACAAAACGAGGTGGAGGGTATAGAAAAGGAGTTTGGAAGATGGCGTAGGATAGAGAGGCCATCGTACCAGAGGCCTCTGTCTCCTGGCTAGCTTCAGTGCTTGATGTAAACATCATGCACACCGGGGCCCCTGTGATATCAACTAATGATTCTGGTATGACAAGGGGATCTCCTAGGAATGATCCGAGGATAGAAAATGGTTTGAATTGGCTAGAGCCATATTCTTGGTACTGTGTGAGAATTTCAGAAGATGTGTCCACATAGGGTAGGATGATATCGACGTTCATTAGGGGTCGCTTGTCATGGTACGTCAATTGGTCGACGGTGACGATGTGGTCCTTGTGGGGGAACATAATGATTAAGAAGACAGAGGATGCTATGGAAGACATGGAGTACATATAACTCTGCCCAAGGAGTATATTTTAATCTTGTTGAGCGTCCAAGACCTCAATGTATATGAGAACCGTCTTTCCGGCCAAGCAGACCGAGACATTTTGAGAGAGACCAACGAGAGATGAAGGGTGCCCATCATATGCTCTGACTGGTTTCATTTCGGGAGATCCTAACTTCTACCAAACACTCTTTGACATGATTCATGTGGATGCACCCTCGTCAATGATACATCGATGGATAGTTATGTTATGGACTCACACTAGTATCTGGAAGGCGACCAAAGAAGGAAGCCTGGGAGTGGATTTATTTTAAGTCAAAAGCTATCAGGCGTGAATCATCAGGGTCGATTGTGCCTAATGCAGAAAGTAAGGCTTTCCTTTGCTTTGGGAAAGATTGTAGGACTTCTAAAGGTGACATGGTAGTGAGGGAATGGGCTAATTCGTCCACGATGATATAATTATGGGTCGCTTTGGAGTGGTGTCCTGCCCGTCGTGTTGGTCCCTTGGCCATTTTTGGCAAATTTTTAATATGAATTTTTGATATAGTCAATGGTGCTATAGGTGCACTTGTGCAAGCCCCTGACGAATTGGTGTCTGGTGGGGTATCATAACTTTGATTCCGTGTTTGAAAGAAAATTTCCTCGCCAGTCATATAGATTTCGTGGTTGTTGTTTCCAGAATCGTCGGGGGGTGTTTGTTGCTGTTGGGTACTCACTGCCCCTTGGAGGGGGAACGGATCCTTCATTACAGCTGTTTTCTGTGTGGGTTCTTCTTGTCCTCGGTTACCCTGAAGCTTCTTTAGCTTGGGGAGTTTGGGATAGTGATGAGTGAAATTGCCATAATCACCACAATTTGCGCAATAGTTGTTGGTCCGAAGATTATCCTTCTTGTTTTTCCCTTGGGAGTTACTTGGCTCCTGGTTTTGATTTCGATTGGGGTTTCCCTCAGCCTGAGATCACAGAGGGCGCTGTTGGTTACTACCCTCCTATCCATAATTTCCCTTTTGTTTATTTTTTGGATTTTTCCTTGCCACGTTAGGAGGATAACTATGATTCTCTTAGTCGTATCACTAGCACTATTGTGCCTGAGAAGCCTGTACAAAGTTCACTGGTGCATTATTTTGCATTGGTGGGTTTTGTGCTGGGGGGTAGGGATATTGAGGTCCCAATACCTGGTTTGTAAATGATTGTTGAGGGGGAGCTCTTCCGTCAGTGTTCCTAGCTGCATACTGGGTCTCTTGTATGGGAGGGTATGATCCTCCTTGCTGATGATGGTATGACAACGCCTTATTGGTCATGTTATTTAGAGGTGCATGATGACTCTGATGGTAGCTTGGTTGCGGGATGTTCTGGTTAGGATCATACACGTAACTAGGGTACGGATTACTGTTGCCTAGGTGATTTTGGGTCAGTGACCGTATCAATCCATCTGTAGTGTTCGACGGGCCTAGAAATTCTTTATAATTTTGCAGGCGCAGGGCGTTAGGTAGGATGTTATAGATGTATCCTAACTGAGTGTATATCAACTTGAGTTGTTGGGCTTTGCTAATGGCATCATATTCGGAATTAGGTCCTTGAGTTGTCACATCCTTTGAAATCTCTGCTGTGAGAGTTTTCAGGAATAGGTCCAGTAAAACTCGATCTTCAAGTTTGGATTTACACAAACTTTGACATCACCGCCATTCATGGAGATGGTCTGAGATATGGACGGCTAGTGTTTTTCTAAAATGCGTCAGTGACTCCATTCCTGAATCGTGGTGGATGGGTAGCTGGAAATAAGTGAGGAACGCAGTAAGGAGGGCGCTAAAGGTTCCATGTGAAGCAGAAGGCTTCTCCACATACCATTTCATGACTGGTTTGGTTAAGGTGCGTTGAAATAGCCTTAATCAAATAGTATCATCAATAATACTATTCGACAAACACAATAGGTGGAAAGTCATTACATGGTTTCGAGGGTTTTCTACTTGCTTCCCTTCGAACTTTGGAATGTCCTAAGGGAGCTTCGTGGGCATGGAATGTTTAAACTTTGATAGATCGGGTAAATTTAAAGATGCTAACAAAGGTAACTGAGTGTTGAGTGCCATTTTAGACTGTGAAAACACAGGGTTCTAGTTGTATATGGGTTTTTTATATGACGTACCTGACTGTGTGTTTTGTTGGCTCCCCGAATGGGTAGCGCTGAGGGGGTTTCCACTAGTGTGGCGTTGGGTGACCCTTCAGGGTTCCAAACTAAATATGCCCCAATAAAGAATGAATTGATAAGGGTGGATGTGTTCCGTCTTTGACTCCTAATGGCGAAAGTCCTGGAACTCCTCCCTCTAATGGAGGGAGGTCCAAAAAGCTTCTAGATTGATGAGGTCCTATTGGATCCATTATGGTGTCGACTAGGTTTGATTTTGGAAATATTTTTTAGTTTTGTGAGAGGAGAGAGATTATATATCAAAGAAAAATAGTGATTTCATACATAAAACATAGCGGAAATAAAAGGTTAATTTTCCTTTATATTAATCCTATGTGATCAATCAATCAAAAAATGGTTTTTGTTGTTTTGTGTGTGATACTCAAAATCATAAAAGACCTAATCGTCCTCACACTCTCAATTGTAACTGGGCCTTGTGAAGATATTTTCAGGTGGGTGCTGGGGCTAACGTCCTGAAAGAACTGGTGATGCCTTCCAGTGGCTGAAGAATTGACCAAGGTAATGAAATGAGGATCTAGTGCTGCCTACACAGTAACCTATAGGGAATGATGCCCCAGATTTGACCACTAAGTACCATCATCCCACGTGAGTGTTCGAGTCTTGAGCTTCTTGGTATTCAAATATCAGTAATGAGCACTAGATGGGTCAGGTAGCCCCAAATAGTACCGCACGCACTAGGCCTAAGCTTAACCCCCTCTGAATCGGGTCTCTGTGGTGCTCGTTTATTTTATTTTATTTTATTTATTTATTTTTGTCTTTCTAATTTTATTCCGTGGGTGGATAGATGGGTTTAAAGCTCCATAAAATTCAACTTCTACGTTTCAAGAATGTAAACTGACCATGGCGACTTATTGGATGCCTACTCCCAATGGTCCTAACCTGAAATATTACTTATCTTGTGGCCCCTGTGGGGAGATTTAATGAGTTAAATTATGGTTATTTTTAAGGTGGATTACTTTTCTTATGGTGTGGAAATGTGTGTGAGAAAGTGTACAATCACAATGTTTGTAGGATGCGGATATGCGATGATCCTTTACACTCCCTCCTATTTAAACTATGTTTGGATTGTTCCTTTCAAAAAGTAAATGATGTGCGGATAATGGGCCGCTTATAATTTTGCCTATTTAAAATAAATGTTGGACTAAAGGGAGATGAAAAAATATCAAAAGAGAGCGTTCATATGCATGCCTAGGGTCACCAAAAGGTGCAAGGGTAGTAGATATTACTTGCCTTCTTAGATAATTTGATCCTAGTCCTAGTTCCTAATGCAAAATTTTAAACTAAAATTAATGCAGCAACTAGGAAAAAACCAATGGAAACTAGCTAAGCATGTGTCGATATGGGCCACTTACTCCTTGCTAATACCTACGTGTTTTGTGTTTATTGTCACTAAATAAGTTCAGTCATATAGCATGGATGGATTTTAGCCACATACTTGCCTCCTAATTAAACTATGTGAATTTGTGACAATAAAATAAAAATTAAAACTATGCAAATAGCTAAAATAAAGTGCAGCTAAAAACATGTTCTAATAGTCAAGGGACACCAAAACATAGCGCTGGAAGATGTATTCTGGGATGCCAGTCACTTTACACTTGCAAAAATGAGAAAACCCATGAAAAATTGGTTCACTGGTTTCCGCGCGAAATTTTTCTACACAGGCGCATGACTTTGCACGCTTGTCTGAGCTGAACGCACGCGGAATGACGCATTTGTCTGTGCTGAATGCGCACGGTTTTCTTGCAGAAAAAAATTCTGAACCTCCTAATATGAATCTCTTCAGAGAGGGTGAATGAGAGAATACGAGGAGGAGGAGAGATGGTCCTGCAACAAACATGAGCAGAAAAGAGGTTCTGCAAAACAGAACCACTTAGCTGAAGGAAAATCCAGTGGAGTCGCCAATCCTGTGTTGGTGTGTTTAGTGCATGAGTGTACTAAAACACCGATGTTGGTAGAAGTGATTGCAACCTATAAGCAATGATCATAGGTAGAAAGAGTTGTTCGCTGGTTAGTGGAAACATACTAACATGTAAAACAAACTAGTTTATGGAACATAGTATGCTATAAACAAGAAGAAGAAACAAAACAACAATAAAACATAAACACATTCTCAATCGAGTAAAAATAGCTAATAATCCAAATGAAGAACTAATCCCCTCTTATTATCTGCTATTAGTAAAGAAGCGGTAGAATGTTACACACTTGCAGTGGATCCTTAGAGCTATGGAACTCTAACACCCAATGGAAGGAGATATTTCCCCTTGATATGGTTCTGCAGGCCTCTCTCTTCTCCTTAGGGATTTGAGGTGTTGGGTGGCCAAGAACTGAATCCCCTTACTCTATTGCTACTCCGGACAACATACTGCTAGTTTTCTCATGGGAAATTTGGCCAATATAACAATGTGTTTTCATTTTGTTCTTCTCATGGTGGAATTTTATTGGCAAATTCAAATCCTTCTTCCCACTCTTGGTACAATTGTTGATGGTGACCCAAGAATGGGGGTTGATTCCATTGTGTGCTCACTTGAGGTCTCAAGGTGGCTCTAGGCAGCTGTCCTTGGGTGACCTCAAGTGGAGCATCTTCTCCTGAAGTGTGTCAAGTGGTCCCATATGGTGACCTTCAATTATGGTCAGGACCGCGCGACTTATTAAGGGAAAGCCGCACAAACAAGTGCGACTATCGAAGAAAATTTTGCTCGAGGCCCACTTTTCATGTGTCTTCTGTGCGCAATTTGATATTTTTCATGTTAACCTTAGAGATTTTTAAAATCTCCAGATTCTCTAATGTTTCTCAGCCTTGTAAATCCTTTTGCTTGACATTTCATGATGTATTTTTCTTGTTCGATTTTCCAGTGATAAAAACCACATTGAGTGAATGTTCAGAATAGGTCAACCTAGCTCTACGTGTAGTGAAAAAATTTATAGAGAAGACCCAGATGGAGACTTTGTGTATAGTCCCCTCAAAGGTAGATCTAATAGCAACGAAGAGTCTTAGGAAAGAATTTCAGGTGATTCAGTGCAATCAGAAGACAGTGACACAACTACGCTTCAGATCTCATCCACCCCACTACCAAATCCACCGCACACTGCCATCCCATCCACCCCACACCCCAGTCCACCTCCACCTCCACCACCAGTATTCGATATGACTAACTCTATTAAGATGCATAATTTTAAGCGTGTCGAGAATGAAGACATTGAGAAATTCTAGTTTGTCATAGAGGATGTGTGGAAGACACAACAAATTACTCATGATGATGTCATGAAAGCGCATCTCGCTACTGCATTCCAAGAATATGCGCTGGTATGGTATATGAGGTATCTAGAGGCTAACCCAAATATGATGATAGATGACCTCAAGAAAGCATTGAATGAGCAGTTCAAGAAGCCAAATTCATATTCTCAATGTGTTACCGAATTCAAGGATATCCACCATGAAGTGAATGAAACTGTGTGGGAGGTAGATCAATAGTTAAAACGTATCATCAGGGATGGAGGCTTCACCATTAGTGACAATCAACATAAGGAATGGTTCATCGCAATATTGTTGCCGCATCTGCACCTACCTTTATCTAAGAATAAGGTCACCTCCTAGGCCTAAGCTTTGGAAATCATGATGAAGATGGAAGCCTCACTAGTTCAGGAAACACAGGCCAGGGTTAAGAAGATTCAGAGCCAGTTGGATGCCCTATACTTAGAACTAAAAAAATTGCAGAAGGAGAATGGAAATGACGTGCACGCAGAGTTATGGTGCGTGTGCTGCAAAGCTAGAGGACACTATAAGGATCAATTCCCAACATATGGCGAATATTTGGCAGTTGGAGGAACGAGTCTGATTAAGCCTACTCTAGGGTTTGGAACAAGTGCGAGCCCTACACTATGGTGCAAAATATGTCAATTAACCATACAACACCATACAAACTATTGTCCCATGTTGCATAAATATGTTTAGACTCACAAGCAGTTATATTGCACCTTTTGTCGGTCTGTAGGCCATGATGATAAGAACTGTCGCAATTTTGACATAATGATTGAACAAGCTACTTCCTATAGAATGTAGTCAGAAATTAGAGGCCCGAATTCTCCTTTTTCACCCTCTAGGAAAGGGGGATTTCAGGGCCAGGGTCATGGAAGAGGAGGAGCTGGTTGTGGAAGATGCCAGATTATCTATTATAATTGTGGTGAAGTTGGCCACTTCGTGCACAATTGCCAGAACCCGACACACCTATCTTGTAGGTATTGTCAGAAGTTTGACCAAGTAATTGAATATTTCCTTGTGTTTTTTGGGAAAATGTAGGAAAAGAAGACTCAAACGCCTACACAAAACGTTTATATGATGAGGGTAGAACCGCACAACGAAGATCCTAGTGTTAATATTGTGACTAGTAGTGGTGCAACAACTGGTGTAGACAAACTGGAAGGTAAAAAAATTGTTCTTATGTCTGGGTTAGGAATGTTGAGAATTCATAAGGGCAGTGCTTAATTCAAAATTCTCTTCTTAATAACTGCTTGAGTTATTCTTTAGCTTCATTATCTTTGATTATCGATATACATCAAAAAAATATTAAATAAAAAATAACAAAGACACAAAATATATGTTGTACGTCAGGGCCAAAACCCCTCCTCTTGAGGGGAAAAACCACAAATATCTTCTTAGAGATAATTCAATTGACGAAGACCAAGACCCTTGATGCTAAATGCTAAGATATCCTCCAAATCTACTTGTAATTAATTCTTGATTTTCTTAGAGAGACTCGGTCTCTGATTGGAATTCAGGAGATGATGTAGTTACACTTTTATTTCACATTTTTTGACTGCACCCTTAACGCAGAGCAACACTGTTATGCGGCTTACCTGAATTAGACCTCTCACTTATGAAATGGACAGATTTTTACACTTCTGTAACTTTTGATTTTCTGAGATTCTGGAAAATCTGCAGTTCTGGTAAATCCGCAATTCTAAAGTAGACCTTCTGAGATAGATCGTGAAATGGTCGTATCTTCTTCTAATCGTAACTTATTCAGAAATGGTGTTACACTATTTCAGACTCGTCTATTTCTTTTCTGTGACCCGCATCGATTGAATTGAGTGTCTCTCTATAGCTTACAATGTATATATATATAAATATATATATATATATATATATATATATATATATATATATATTGCTTGTTATTCATATTTAAGACGACAATATATGTACATCAGCTAACTTCCATCATATTAATTAAGGTCGACATCAATTAACATAATTACATGTTTTGGAGCGTAATCTTCTTCACGTTTTGATAGGAGTAACATAGCTTCATATCATGACATCTTAATTAAATTTTATGACCTAATGACACATTCTAAAGACATAAAGAATATGTCTTATGATCTATAAAAAATTCTTGCTTATGAAACCCATAAAGCAATAAAATATATTTTATTATTTTTTCATTTACATAAAAACATAATTATAAGTCATTATGAAGACCTAGCCTAGTTACACTTTTCAACGCTCCCTCTTAACTAGGGAGGTATTCATAATGGTGCTTGGTCATTCTCAATCTGAAGAGATCTCATAAGAAGAGTCGGTTTTGTAACCCATCTATTATAGCATCATATCAACTAGCATTGGCATAGTGCAAGGCCTTGACTAACAGCCCCATCTCTCAAAGAGACCATGGGATACAATGATGGCGAGACTAATGACTTATAAACACCATCGTCGTTGTCTCTACAAGGTACATACTCCACCTGAGTGTTCACCGAGTATGACCTCATTGGACTATTCTTATATTGGATAGCTAATCCTCAAAGAATATCGGTCCACGACTACTCCTTTCTTGAATGCCCTACCACATTCTCAAGGAGTATCAGTTGCCAGATGTTTAGCAAATCCTCTATTCTTTCTTTCAGTGAAGACAAGAATGAGTGTCTATCTTTCCCTCTCACATAGGGAGGACATATCCACCAAACCAATCTTGTCTCTTAAGTACCAAATCTTTTTTTTTTGGAAGTGATTTTGTCAATATGTCAGCTACCTGCTCATCAGTAGGAATATACTGAAGTTGTAGCACTCCATTTTGTACTAGATCACGTACATAGTGATATTTGTTGTTAATGTGCTTTATATTTCCATGAAACACTGGATATTTAAACAAAAATATACAATTTTTGTTATCACATAGTATCATAGTAGGGTTCATAGGTCCCTCAAATAAGTCAGATAACAAATTCCTCAACCAGATCGCTTCTTTGCTTACAACATAGGTTGCAACATATTCAACCTCAGCACTACTTAAGGCAACAGTGTCTTGCTTTCTGCTCATCCATGAGATCATAGAAGATCCCAAACTAAAGCATCCAACAGTAGCGCTTCTTCCATATTTTTCACTGCCTCCCCAGTCAGAATCAATATATCCACTTAATTGGACATCATTCCTTATTTCATATTTTAGATAGTAGTGGATGGTACCTTGAAGATATCTCAAAATATGTTTTTCTGCTATCCAACGATCTTGCCTTGGTTCCACTTGGAATTGACTGAGAACATTTACTGAAAAGCATATGTCTGGTCATGTATTCACCGAGTACATCAGTGAGCCAATAAATTGTCTATATTTGGAAGGATATACCAGACATGATTCAAAACTCCTCAGAATTTTTAAGTTTGTGATCATCAGAGTGGACATAGGTTTTCAATCCAACATGTCAAACCTCTTCAAAATTTTGATCACGTACTTCCCTTGACCTAAATAAATTTCATTAGGTCATTTCCAGACTTCTAGATCCAAATAGTAATGCATTAGTCCAAGATTCTTCATATCAAATTCTGCTGCTAGGTGTTGAGCCCCAAAGGTGTCCTTTTCTTTCACCAAATTTCACTTCATTTTCTTTGTCCTTTAACAATTATAGGCTTAAAAGATCAATAGGATTGATTAAAGTCACTTTAAGAATGCATACAATAACTGACTTACTAAAATTTTGTGGTCTTGCTGTTGTAGTGATTTTTGACTAGACTTAGCTACAGAATGCAGCCATTCTGTAGCTAGTGGCATATTCCGCAACTATCCTTATGTTCACATAGGTTATAGGTGTTACCTAAAGGAAAAACACATATGGTTGAATTCCAGAACTCACCTACATCATTCCTTTCCCTCTACGAAGTCTGAGCAAAAATCTGCAAGTGGTTATGCACGTGGAGGAAACCAAAACTAAGAAGTAGACTTGTACCAGGACAAGGACTCTGCAGGTGTCTTCAGCAAAGTACGAGGTCTCAACAGGAGTTCTAATTCAATTTTGATTGAAAAAGACACCTATCCCTATTTATTCTCAATGACAGTTATGTATTTTTTTTATAAAAATAACTTGGTGAACCGAGAGACAGTTAGCTAGTTGATGTTTTGTTGTTAAGTTGTCCAAGACTGTAATACTCTGTTTTTGGAAGCGTTTTCCATTAATGAAAGAAGTACAAATTTAATACATGATATGAAGAAATCTTGAGGATATTCGTGTGCCAATTTGATGGTAAAGGGCCCCTACTGTCCAAAAGGCTCTGTTCATATTGTTTAGATAAGTGACTTTAGCTCTGTTTCATTCTTAATTTAGTCAATTTCCTGAACTTCATGTTTATGTTCACTCACATCGAATAGTGCAATCAATCTTGTTCTTATGAATTGTTCCAAAATATCACTAACACTGAATGAGATAGAGCTGTAGTATTTCAGAGGTTAATTGAATTTTAGTTCAGTTGTAGTATTTCGAAGGCTAATTGTGTATTAGTTTAGTTATGATCATTGCATTTAGAGTTTTATTAATTGCATTCTAGTCCTGTTACATTAGACTTAACGACCTTCATTATTTACAAACTTCTCTTGTTCTTAATCTCTGCTAACATATCATTATCATATGAACAAGAATTAGTAATATCATTTTGACGTCTTGAATGTTTCGCAATTTCTCATAATTTTACAAACAACCTTTTTCCAAAGCTATTCCAAGAGATCTCTAACCCTTGAATGAGGCTTAATAGTAACATCTTGAGTTGCAGAATGGGTTGATTTTAGTTTCATAAGTTAAATTAGCATAGAGTTCCTTACTATGTTGCAGATAATCTTTTCTCAATGTGTTCCAACAAATTTCTAACTATGGATGAGATTTTCTTTGTGATATTGTAAGTTGTTGTTTACTTAAAATAACCTCATTGCATCAAACTTATCCTTTTCTCAAGTTGTTCCAACATATATCTAATGAAATGAATTGGACTGAGTTAATGTTATGAGTTACTTTCCTTGTCAAGCTTTGCAATTGGTGAATTATCATTTTCTGTTCTTAGGTGCCATACATAGTTTAGAGTAGATTTTTCTCTGTTTTAGTGTGACCAATAACTTTTCTTTGCCAACAATTTAGTTCTTTCCCTCTTAGCACAAAAACACAAAAACACAAAACCAAAAACACTAGAAAAACACTAAACACAACGAATTAGGAAGAATATACCTAAGCACATATAGTGCACTTCACTTCAACAGTTTACTAGCCCTGGTTGACAATTTATGACATCAATTTAGGAACACTAAGTTGAGCAGACACTAGGTGCTTCTTTCTTTCATTAATAAGACCTTCTACACCTGTAAGGAGAAGATCATCTACATAAAGAAGAATGATTACTGGTTCCCCCTTTACTACCTTGACATACAGGTTAGCGTAAGCAGAACGTTTCTTGAATCCTAGCCTTTGAAGATATGCATCCATCCTAACATACAACTCCCTTGGAGCTTGTTTGAGACCATATAATGCTTTCTTTAATCTGCATACATATGTCTCCTTATCCTTGAATTCACAACCCAAGGTTTGTTCTATGTAGATCTATTCATCTATAGTTCCATTAAGAAACATAGCCATGACATCCATTTGATGGATGTCCCATTTATTTGATGCAACCAAAGTAACCATAGATCGAGTTGTGGTGTATCTTTCCATAGGAGAAAAAGTATATTCTTAATCAATGCCTTCAAGTTTGGAGAAACCTCTGGCTACAAATTTTGCTTTATATTTATCTATACTTCCATCAATAACATGTTTTATCTTATAGATACACTTGGAAGTAACCTCAGATTTGTCCTTGGGCCTAGGTACAATCTCCCATACTCTATTCTTCATGATAGATTGAAATTCTTCATTCATGGCATTCTTCCATTAAGAGTTTTGAACAACCTCTTCGAATGTAGTTGGTTCTGCTTCTATTAGTTTTGTCATGTATGTAGTGTACCCAGAATATCTTTTGGGTCTCTTACTTTCTCTAAATGTTCCTTTGGGTGCTTCATGACATTCAAAATCAAGCAATGTGGATTTCAACCAATTAGGTATTTTTCTTGTTTCAGGAATGACCATTAGTTGAATAGGATTGCTAGGACCTTCTTCTCCATGGTTGTTTTCATCTTGTTTTTCATTCTCCTCAAGAGTAGGAAATTCTTCATCTTCAGAGTCTATGGGAAGATCTCTTGATTTTTTAAAAGCTATACTTTCATCAAATAAGACATCGAGACTAACTTCTATGCGATGACCATCCTTCATGTGGATCCTATATGCTTTTGATGAGTTGCTATATCCAACAAAAATTCCCTTTATTCCAGAGGGATCCAATTTCTTTCTTCTGTCCTTTGGTATATGAATATATACAAGACAACCAAAAAATCGAAGATGGTCTACAGATGGCTTCTTTCCATAAATAATTCTTCTAGATTTTTATCATTAAGAGATCTGTGAGGACATATATTTTGAAGATATACTGCTGTTTTAGTTTCTTCACCCCACAGGAATTTTGGCAGATCTGATCATTAATCATTGCTTTTACACTTTCTTAAATGGATCTATTCTTTCTTTTTGCAACCCAATTTTGTTCGGGATTGTATGGAACTATAAGCTCCCTCATAATCCCTAACTCCTTACATAATGAAATTAAATATTTGGATGTATATTCACCACCATTATCAGATCTTAATATTTTTATCTTTCTTTCTGTAATATTTTCGACTTCAACTTTGGATTCTTGAAATTTTGTAAAACTTCATCCTTGGTTTTTAAAAGATAAACCCAGGTCTTCCGTGAGTCATCATCTATAAAAGTGACATAATAGAGATGACCTCCAAGAGATTTATGATCCATAAGACCACATACATCAGAGTGAATTAGATCAAGAATGTCTTTTGACCATGAAGCACTGCTTCCAAATGGTCTTTTGACATTTTTACCTAATGCATCCTTTGCAGATACCTTCATGATATTCTTTGAGATTTGGAATTCCTTCCATGATGGAAGTTAGGGAGGGAAGGGTTTTGAAGTGTATATCTCCAAATATTCGATGCAAAAGTTCACATGGACTGACTTCAATGTGGACTAGGGCTTGGGTTAAGTAGGAAGTCAATCTCTAAAGTCTTCCTTCTCGAATGCCAATAGTTTTGGCTTGGTTTAAATTTGAGTCTTTTCACCAAACAACAACATTTCCATTAATGAAAGCTACTCTATATCCCTTTTCTTCTAAGCTTGAAATTGAAAATAGTTTCTTTTGAAAACCTGGAACAAATAAAACATTGTTGATGTGAATGATGTTTCCATCTTCAAGTTTTATTGATGTAGATCCAATGCCTTTTACGAGGTAACTGTTGTTATCTCCAAGTTCCACAGAATAGGTGGATTTTCCTTTTGATAAGGTCTTCAATTTATTTTAATTTCCGGTCATGTGCCTTGAGGCACCACTATCAATTACCCAAGCATCTTCGTCTTGAAAAGTTCCAGATAGAGCTGTGAAAATACCTTCATCCTTTTCTATGGAGGAGATCATATTAGAAGAAAATAGGAAATTCCAAATATTCTTGATCCTTTCCTTAATTGACTTGAAATCCTTTTGATGATATTTATGATGCCCTTGACTAACCTTAGCTCTGATTCCATGTTGAGAATTCAGAAGGGCAATGCTTAATTCAAAATTATCTTCTTAATAAATGCTTGTATTATTATTTAGCTTCTTTATCTTTGATAATCAATATACATCAAACATATATTAAATCATAAAGAACAAAGACACAAAATATAGGCTGTACGCCAGGGCCAAAACCCCTCCTCTTGAGGGGAAAACCCAAAAATCCCTTCTTATAGATAATTCAATTGACAAAGACCAAGACCCTTGATACTGAATGCTAAGATATCCTCCTAAAATACTTGTAATTAATTCTTGATTTTCTCAGAGAGACTCAGTCTCTGATTAGATTTCAGGAGATGATGTAGTTACACTTTTATTTCATGATTTCTGACTGTACCCTTAATTCATAGCATCACCATTATGCGGTTTACCTGAAGCAGACCTTGCATTTTTGAAATGGACGAATTTCTGCACTTATGTAAATTTCCATTTTCTGAGATTCTGGCAAATCCATAGTTCTGGTAAATACAAAATTATGAAGTAGACCTTCTGTGACAGATCGTGAAATGGTCGTATCTTCTTCTAATTGTAACTTCTTCAGAAATGGTGTTATGCCGTTTCAGACTCGTCTATTTCTTTTTTGTGATCCACATCGACTAAAATGAGTGTCTCTCTACAGCTTACGATTAGCATCTATATATATTTCTTGTTCTTCATATTTAAGATGACAATATATGTACAACAACCGACTTCCATCATATTAATTAAGGCCGACATCAATTAACATAATTACATGTTTTGGAGCGTAATATTCTTCTCATTTTGACATGAGTGACATACCTTCATATCACGACATCTTAATTAAATTTTATGACCTAATGACACATTTTAAAGACATCAAGGATATGTCTTATGATCTATAAAAACTTCTTGCTTATGAAACCCATAAGGCAAGCAAATATATTTTATTCTTTTTTCATTTACATAAAAACATAATTATAAGTCATTATGAAGACCTAGCCTAGTTACACTTTTCAACACGAAAAGACCCTAAGAACAAGTAAGGATTTAAATTGCAAAGGGAAAATGATACTTTTATTGAAGCAAAGAAGAATTTCATGGATCCCGGTGCATCGACATCAAAATTACCGACTAGGCTTGTTGTGAATCCCACATATGAGACTAGTCTAGTTGAAATAAAGTTGTTCTTGTAGGCTTGTATCAAGCTTCTATGCAATAATAAGGTGGTTGAAAACCTTCAAACATTAATTGATAACCACGTCGAGAAATAACAACCTAGGATTGAACAAAGGGTTGTCAACAAAATCTACAAGAGGAAAAGAAGAATTGGGTGAGAGATGCACTGAACCGCTCAGATAGGAAACTTTGAGATGGATCAAGTTATTCTGGATATGGGGTCCAATGCAAATGTAATACCTAAAAAAACATGGAAGAAAATGGGAGAACCCAAGCTGGAATGGTCTTCAATTCAACTACGCATGGCTAACCAATAGAAAATTATCCCAATGGGTAGACTCTCTAGGGTATTAGTTTACATTGAAGGAGTCAAGGTGTTTGTTTACTTTGAACTCATTGAAGTTATTGATGATACAAATATGTATCTTGTGCTGTTAGGTCTATATTTTGATTTTGACATGGATTTTATTATTAACCTCAAACGCAAGAGCATGGTTTTTGAAAGCAATGGGACAAGGGTTGTGGTCCCCCTGGACCCTGCAGAAGGAGCAAGATATATAGAGCCGGTGCACAACAAATATGCATATGAACATATTGATCATGTCTACAAATTAAGCATAAAGGATGGGGATTGGATCAATCCCATGAAACATGGCCGACATAGTTTGGAAAATGAAATTTTGTGCTTATCACACTCATATTTTAATATCCCAAAATAGGGAAAATCAACAATAATGGGAATATCTTATAATATTCCAAAATTGGAGATACAACAATACTTACACAGAAAACACATTTTTTAGAAATAAAAGCATAAAAAAAAAAGTACAGCCCATGAATCCATTATATCTGACATTATATCAACCACATCTGAAAGGAAATGAGAAACAAATGTCTTTTGCCTAGTTAAAAAAGCCTCGCATGCTCAAAACAACTTAAAAATGATGAAACCCCAAGAATGCAACACACATAAATTACTACATAAAGAGACAACACAGTTATTTGAGGGTTATTCTCAGAAAATGGAGAGAAAAATCAGATCTTCTATTATATTACTCAATGAGGCATAAAAACATAGATCTAGTCTCTTTTTACATAGATCCAAGATGACTCGGCAAGGGTTTCTTGACAGAAATGATATAAATGAAATAAATGCTGCAGATCTATGGATGAAATCATGTTGTATAGCTGAAGCTCTACATAAAAATGGATAAACATGCAAAGAAATGGCTGTAGACTCTCCTACTAGCTTTTCGATTAAAGGCTGATCCTCCTCCTAGGAAACTAGCTCATAAAGTGGGGTTTTAACCCCTCCCACTGCAACACCTTAAGAAATAATGCAGTTTCTGGAAGGGAATGCATTGTTTCTGAAGGTAACTTCTTGGCCTAACACCAGCTAGTGGAAAATGCAGCTCAGAAATCTCCTCTTATATTTCTTAAACAAGATCTCCAAGAAAGAGTAGGGAATCCCCACAGGAGAAAACCCTTGCACCAAACAGTGCAACAAACTTAGCTAAACAAAAAAAGAATGCAAGAAGTCTAAAAAGACCACATATAAAATATAATCTTCAATCATACTCCATATGGTTTCCACCCCCTTCATTATATAGTTGATGAGCTTCCTCACCAAGGGTCCCACCCCATTATGAGGTTGCTTCCATGCAAAGGCTCCTCCACCAAAATTACACTGTCTCCATTAGTCTTTCTCATCTATTTACAATGCTGTTTGATTTAGTCAATATTGACTGGATCAACCTTGACTGGATCTTCATGCCTTGTCTCCTTTCACACTCAAGGTGTCTTCAATTTGACTAGCTAGATTAATCTTCATTCACATTGAGTTGTCTTTATTTAGGATCCACTTCTCATATAAAAATGTTGTTGAATTGGTCAAAATTGACTTTTTCCACACATTTTAGACCCTTTTCACACATGTGGATGCTTGATCTAGTTATTACATGATCCCTTTTCACATTATGAGGGATTTTGTTTCTACTTAAGCAATCTTATGAGCCTCCTTGCCCATTTATTCATCTAACTAGATTTTAAGAGAAAAATTAATATTCCTATTAGCTGTATGATAATTTAGGAATATTGTAGTCTTCCACTCCCAAATTTTTCTTTTCCTCAAGCAACTACAAGGGTGCTGCAAAATCTTCCCTCCTCCTCTTGGGGCCTCTTCCTCCAATAATTTCCACCATTGCTTCAGATTTTCTGCAATAATTTTGTCTCCCAATGGTTCCTCCCAAGTGTGCAAGTTGGAATTTGGTGAATAAAACAAATGGCTCTCATCATGAAAGAATGGAAGATCTATGTGGGAACCTTCTTGCTTATCAATGGCCTCCTCAAGATAGAAGTGATGACAATCATGGGGAATTTCATCATCAATGAAGGACTCCCACCTCCATGCTATCATCCAAATGAAATGAATCACCTCCCAGCTTGGTAATTCATAGTAAAGCTCCTCCCAATTGCTCATGAGAGGCATGTCCCAAGTGCTACCATCAATCATATGGTCCAACTCATAAAGAAACAAGTGATCTACTATAGTGGCCATATATTTTCCCATGCTCCCCTTAGAACATGTAGTGCAAAAAATGTAGGAAATTTCTTTCCCCAAGGACACATCCAACCAATGTGTCTCTCCTCCAACCATGTTCCCAAGAAAGATAAGAACATCTTCAGCATATGGGATCATAATCAAGGTCATGCTAGCTTCCATATGCTATAAAGGAGAAGGACAATGGTCCCTCATGTGCAACCAGCGCAGTTTTACTCCTAACTGCCATAGAATATGATATGACAAGTGTTTTCCCCAACACTTGTTTGATGCCCCATCCTTATTGCATGCTTGGAGAAGGTGTATGATGGTTGGTGTTAATGAATCACACCATGAAGAGTACATCATATCACCACGATCTCCCAAGGAATGACCAACATCACCATTGTTCATGGCCCAAAGTGGCTCATGAAGCTCATAAGAACAAGTGCCCCCTCTTGGAGCAAAGATTTGCACATGAGTGTTAAGAAAATGAAAGTATATAATAAATATGTAATGATTTCCAACAATACAATGTTTATCATACACTTGGTTTAAATCAGCAAGGTAGCTCATGGATGAGTTCCCTCTCACACCCAATGAATAAGGAGGTGGTAATGATAACTCTTTCCAAGAACTATGTTCCTCCTCAACCAACAAATGATCCATGCAATTCCTCATATGAGAGTGCATATCCTATTTGAGGTTTTCCCACATGAATCCATCTAAGATAGTATGATATGCTCTAATGAAACCAGTGGGTTTTGAAAGCAAGATCTCATAGGCTGTATTAAGTAGTTTCTCCTTAAGCTTGGAGTCTCTAGCTAAATAAATCTGATCATGGGAATAAATGAATCTCTCTACTATTTTGTACCTCCCATTCATCATTTTCCTATCAAGAACCTTACATGTGAAGAGGTCCTTGGAGTATTCCATCAAAATTTGGGAATCCCAATAAGGATCTAGGCTCCCCAACAATGACAGTGTTATAGAAATCTGAAATGCATGGCTCTCCTCTTTGACATGCTTGATGCAAAATTCACATGTTGGAGTACTATCAACTTCCTTTTGCTAGCTGATCTTTCTCAAGACAAGATTGAAGTAGATGGAAGTCAACCTTCCCTTGGAAAGTCCATGTCTTCCAAAACTTCCTCAATTTGGCCCATGCATGAAAGAGTGTTGATATCCTCTTGTCATGTTCAAAAATATCCTTGGTGTGTGAAAATACCATTGGCTACCCCAAAGATATTGAGTGGCCATTGGACATCCCATCCATGTTACCATGGATTTCTGAATTCTCCTTTTTTAGCGCAAATAAATGAGTGGGAGATAGCAATGTCAACTTCAGAAAATTGCTTACCTCTTCTTTGAACTCATAGAAGATTCTATGCGCTGTGCTAGCTTCTCCCAAGGCTCCTTCCTTAGCCAAGTATGAAAATTCTGCCCAGAGTTGAGAGAACACTTTAGTATTCCTCCAATCAGGAGGTCTCCCTGATGGGGTGCCTCCATGCAAAGATACATCAAGGCATAGAGCAGGATGTGTATGTGTGTGGATAGATTTGTCCTTGCCTTCTTTGCATATATCCTCTTGTCTTGGTGTATCAATATTCTGAAATAAAGAGGGGTGTATTCTCCTCATCATGTAATGCTTGCCCTCTTCTTTTCCTTCTCTTATATTCAAGATATCACCATTTGATAATGATGGCACATGCTGCACATGGATTGTGCCACAATCTCGATGTGTGAGATTCTTTGCAACTTCTTGCAAGAGTGCAAGAGTTTCCCTCCTTGGAGCAAGTGCTCCATCTCCCTCTTCATGAGGTACTTGATGTGCTCTTGTCATGACTGCGTTATCATCTCCAGACTTCTCTTCCTCCTCTTCAATAGTTGAAAATTCCTCATCATCAATAAGAGACCTTAGATCTTGGTCTTCTTTTGAAGGAGGAATCTCTATGTCTTCCTCTTGAAAAGAAAGATCTTCATGCAATGGGGACTTTTCCCTTGGCAAGATATCATACAAGTTTTCATCCCCTTCAATTGTTTTCTGAAATGGAGCTGAGTTTATGGACCCTTCAAACCCATGCAAGAGTTTTGTTTGATTTGGTTTGATAAACTCCATAGAAGGTGTTTCATAAGATTTTTCATCAAACCTTTCCACTACTCTTCTAATGAACTTTGCATAAGTATATGTATTTGCATTATTTAAGGAAAAAGATTAAAAAAACCACCAAGCATAAGCCTTACCCTCAAGATGAAGCGCTGCTACTTTTATGGCTTCCTTTTCTGAAACTTGATGTTGTTGCATATAGGTGTCTAGCTCCTTCACCCAAGCCCTACCTGGACATTTAGGTGATCCATCAAAAGTAGATAGGAAGAATCTGCCCACACCATGCTGCTTACTCCTTGTGCTTATTTCCTTCTTGATAATGCAAAACCCTTGGAAGTTCAAGTGATCTTTGAACCCCTTAGATTGAGCTTCATACTCTTGCAAATAATCACCAAGAGTCTCCTCCTTTGGCACATCTCCTTTCTTCTTCTTCTTTGTCATGAACAAGTTGCTAATAGAGCATTGTAAATCTGATGATGTGGCTGAATGCTCACACCCATAAGATGAGGAATTAGAGCTTTCCTCATGTATAGATCTTACAGATCTTGTTGAGGGACTTCTATGTCTTTCCCTCCTCATTTCTTTGATGTCTTTTCTTCTACCCTACAAAGTTTGAAAGAGAAGTTTTGAGAACCTCTTTCCTCCAGAAAATAAGGGTTTTCTTTGATCTCTCTTGCAGATCTTCTCCTCCCCATGAGAAGAATCCATAATGGTTGAAGAACACAGGATGAGCCAACATTAGAGCTCTGATACCACTGTAATATCCAAAAATAGGGAAAATCAACAATAATGGGAATATCTTATAATATCCCAGAATTGGAGATACAAAAATACTTGCACAGAAAACACATTTTTTTCAGAAATATAAGCATCAATAGAAAAATGAAGCCTATGAATCCATTAGATCTGACATTATATCAGCCACATCTGAAATGAAATCAGAAACAAATGTCTTTTTCCTAGTTAAACAAGCCTCCCATGCTCAAAACAGCTTAAAAATGATGAAACCCCAAGACTGCAACACACATAAATTACTACATAAAGAGATAGCGTAGTTATTTGAGGGTTATTCTCAAAAAATGGAGAGACAAATCAGATCTTATATTAGATTACTCAATGAGGCATAAAAACAGAGATCTAGTATCTTTTTACATAGATCCAAGATGACCTGGTAAGGGTTTCTTGACAGAAATGATATACATGAAATAACTGTTGTAGATATATGGATGAATCACGCTGTATAGCTTAAGCTCTTCATAGAAATGGCTGAAAATGCAAAGAAATGGTTGTAGACTCTCCTACTAGCTTTCTGAGAAAAGGCTGATCCTCTTCCTGGGAAACTAGCTCATAAAGTGGGGTTTTAACCCCTCCCACTGCAACACCTTAAGAAATAACACAGTATCTAGAAGGGGCTGCATTTTTATTGAAGGTAAATGCTTGGATTAATACTAGATAGTGGAAAATTCAGCTCAGAAAGCTCTTCTTAGATTTCTTAAACAAGATCTCCAAGAAAGAGTAGGGAATCCCTGCATGAGAAAACCCTTGCACTAAACAGTGCAACAAAATTAGCTAAACAACCAAAGAATGCAAGAAGTATAAATAGACCACATAAAAAATATAATCTTTAATCATAATCCATATGGTTTCCATCCCCTCCATTTTATAGTTGATGAGCTTCCTCACTAAGGGTCCCACCCCATTATGAGGTTGCTTCCATGCAAAGGCTCCTCCAACAAAATTACGTTGTCTCCATTGGTATTTCTCATCTATTTACAACGTTGTTTGATTTAGTCAATCTTAACTGAATCAATCTTGACCGGATCAACCTTGACTGGATCTTCATGCCTTGTCTCCTTTCACACTCAAGGTGTCTTCATTTTTACTAGCTAGATTACTCTTCATTCACATTGAGTTGTCTTTATTTAGGATCCACTCCTCATATAAAAATGTTGTTGACTAGGTCAAACTTGAATTTGTCCACAGATTTTAGACCTGTTCACAAATGTGGATGCTTGATCTGGTTATTATATGATCCCTTTTCACATTATGAGGGATTTTATTTATACTTAAGCAATCTTATGAACCTCCTTGCCCATTTATTCATCTAACTAGATTTTAAGAGAAAACTTAATATTCCTATTAGCTGCATGATAATTTAGGAATATTACACAGATGAAGAATTGCAACACTTGCAGAGCTTCTCACATGAAGTATCCACACTGCGCTGTAATAGGGTAACCATATCTCTGCATTGTATATCCTCTGAGGTACATGAATTGGACAACTATGATGGTATAGGAGATGTCAATATGTTTTTAGATACATTTGAAAGGGATGTTCGAGAGGAACAACGGTTCCATGCACTTGATCTAGGTTTGCGCTCAACCCTAGCGTGATGGTGGGTAACCCATAAAGAAAATATTGCTGATTGGAGGGAATGTCATCGAATGCTACTACTGTGATTTGGAAGCCCCAATGCCCAGATGAAAGAACAATATTCAGGCCAAGATTATCGGCGCAATCATTTAGCCAATTGGACTGCAGTTTGGGGAGAGGAGTCACAACCAGAATGGGTTCACATATTCATTCATACATTCGAAATGCCATGAATTGGTATCTGGAGACTGAGCTGCGACATGGTACTGTCGAACGGGTTGCGCTGAAAGAGAGCTTCATTTTGACTTTCAACTTTGAAATTGGATTCTAGTGCATTGATGAGGAATTACAGGAGATTCAAGATGTTATTTTTGACGTTGCAAATGAATCAGTGGTATGGGCCCTACCAGAATGGAATGCGCAGATGAAGGCTGAAGTTGAATGTCACAATGTGACTATTGAAGAGAATGATGAGGATCCAAGAAACATTAACGTCCCTGAGTCCGAGGGGCAGCTTGTAGTCACCAGACTTGAGATTGAATTTCCAGATGTCATTGAACCTATTAAGACTAGACAAGTAAATATTGGGATAGAAGAAAACCCTAAGTTTTCCAATATAGGGGATTATTGGGATGAAGATACAGTGGGAATGATTGCAGAGCTTATCACTGAATATCAAGAGTTGTCCCCCCCCCCCCTAAATTTTCTGAGCTTAAAGGGATGATCAGAGATCTTGGTGTGGTGAAGATCACCTTAAAACCAGATGCTAGGCCCATTAGGAAATTCCCTTACAGATTTAATCCGAAGTATAAGAAAAAGGTCAAAGAAGAGCTGGAAAATATGGTTTCTACAGGAATTATTGAGCCAGTGGAGGAATCAGAGTGGGTGAGTCCCATGGTAGTCCAAGAAAAGAAGAAAAAAGGTGAAATTAGGATCTGTGTTGACTTGCCCAAATTCAATTATGACTGTGTGCATGATCCTTTTCCAACCCCATTCTCAGATGAAGTTTTGGACAATGTAGGAGGGCAGGAAGCATATTCATTTACTGATGGCTTTTCAGGATATCACAAGATAAGAATCACACCTGAAGACCGAAGCAAGGCTACCTTTTCAACAGAACGAGGTTCATTCCAATATACTATGATGCCATTCAGTCTCACACTGTCTCAGATAAAGCTGACCAATACTTAGCCAATTTACTGCCTCTAGAAAATATGCCTTGCTTGTGCAATCCCTATTATGTAGGAATTTTGGCCTTCCTTGATTGCACAAGTATCATGGGAACTCCAATGGGTGTTTGGTTGCATGGGTGCAACCCAATAATCCTACAACTAATAGTCAAATTCCCTTTCACCTAGATCTCAACTGGGTTTCCAATGGATTTGACATGCATGCAGCTAATAATAGTAAATCCTCAGTTGCATGTGAGATCACTGATTGTGAATTAATTAATATTTAATTCACTTGATCTCTCAGTAGTGTATCTAATAGTTACAAATATCACAACTGAGTTTAACTCACTTAACTGAGTTAAATTGATTACAACCTGCGTTAAGTAATGCACCACTGCACTTTGAACTCTGTTACAACTATAATTACTTTGCATGCCTCACCAACTACCTCTAACTCGAAATTCATGAGCTAACCGAGTTTATCACACTCAGTTAACTATTACAAGTTATTTTGAGATTAGATTACATTTTATTTTCCATATTAATTAAGGGATAAATAAAATAGACATGCACCAAATTTATCCCTATGGTCCCACCCTAGTGTAGTTGCTGCTTGGACCTCCTGGTCCCACTCTAGGCGTGGGTGCTAAATTTTTTTGTTGAATCTCAACACTCCCTCTTCTTGCCTCTATGGTATTCAAATTTTCTCCTGGTGAGTGCTGTCGTTAAAATATCTGCATCCTGATCTTCCGTGGGAATGTATTGAAGCAACATTATTCTCCTCTGCACACAATCTCTGAGATGATGGTACTAGATATCTATGTTCTTAGACCTATCATGAAACACAAGATTAATCGAGAGTTTAATGAAATCCTGATTATCACAATGTATCACTGTCGGATCTGTATGAGAACCAAACAAACCAACCAAGATATTTCTTATCCAGATAGCCTCACATGCAACTTGAATTTCTTCCATGTACTCTTCTTCTGCTAAATTGAGTGCCATAGATCGCTGCTTCCGGCTGTACCAAGAAATTGCTATTGATCCTATGCTAAAGATTCCTCCTAGTGTTCTCTTTCTATTTGATGGACTGCCTTCCCAATCTGCATCCGTGAAACCTTGAAGCTTCACTCCCTATGTCCGTTTGTACCATAGACCATACTATGATGTGACCCTAAGGTATCTCAAGACATGCATCCCCTCCTTCCAAAACAGCTTGGTAGGATTAACCATAGCTTGACTCAGTTGGTTAACTGCGTAGCAAATGCCTGGTCTAGTGTTCACTAGATAGATTAGTGAACCAACTAGCTGCCTGTAGACAGTAGCATCCACTACCTCTCCAGAAGTAGCATCCTCTTTCCTAAAATTTCATGGAAGAGGAGTGTCCATGGGTTTGCAACTCTCCATGTGAAACTTACCTAGTATCTCTTTGGCGTACTTTCCTTGAGAAACAAAAAGTTCACCATCCTGCAGCCATATTTCCAACCAAGGAAATAATGAAGGAGTCCCATGTCCTTCATTTTGAACTCCCTTGCAAGATCCTCCTTGCATGAGTGTATCAGCTGCTCATCACCAGTCAAAATTATATCATCAACATAAAGAACAATAATCAATAGTTTACCCTCAACCACAATCTGGTACAGGTTTGCATCTGCTTCACTTTTGGTGAAGCCCAGTCTAGTGAAATAGCTGTCTATCCGAGTGTATCAAGCACGAGGTGATTTATTCAGCCCATACAGTGCTCTCTTGAGTTGACACACATGTGAATCACTATTGAAGATCTTGAAACCTTCAAGCTGATCTATGTACACTTCTTCCTCAATGATCCCATTGAGAAACACAATTTTCACATCCATTTGATGAATGCACCAACCCATATGCGTTGAGAATGCAAGGATGGATATAATGGAAGAGTACCTTGAAACAGTTGCAAAAGTATCATCATAATCGATCCCCTCAATATGTGAGAATCCCCGGGCCACAAATCTAGCCTTGTATTTCTCCACACTCCCATCAGCAACTTGCTTTACCTTGTAGGTCCATCTAGATTCAACCACTGATTTGTCGACCGGTCTTGGGACAATATCCCATGTACTGTTCTTGGAAATGGATTCATACTCCTCCACCATTGCATCAACCCAAGTTGGTTGCTGCACTACCTCCTGAAAGGAAGATGGTTCAATCACAATACATTTTCTCATAAGAGCTATGTATCCAGTAAACCTGTCTCGAGACTGTCTCTGTTTGCGCTGTGAAGTAGGGGCTCCACATTCTCTGCAACATCAAGACTCAATCTATCAACTTCTATGGTGTGCCTTCTGCCATTTCTGATGGATGGCTCTGCATGAGTGTTTTTCGCCACTCCATGATCCTCCTCATGTGGTTGCTCCACATCTTGAGGCTCATCCTTAGGAACCAAAATATCCTCCTCTACATGCAAGTCCAGCTCCCACTCAAGGGAAAACCACATGGCTTTCTCCTCATCAAATTTTATGTCCTGTCGCACAACAACCATTCTACTATTTGGAAAATACACCCAATAGTTGTGGGGTGTTTCAGTGTACCCCACAAAAATCTCGATCTCAGCTGTCGGTTCCAGCTTCTTCTTGGCATCTTTGGTCACATGCACATAAAAAAATGAGCCAAAAATATTAAAGTGTGAAACATCAGGTTTCTTACCAGTGAAAGCCTCTTCTGGTGTACTCATGCCAAGTATCCTATGAGGACAATGGCTCCGCACAAATACCACAGTGTTGCATGCTTCCTCCCACAGATGAATCGGTAGGCCTTGATCATGCAACATCGCTCTTACTACACCCACAATCATTCTATTATTTCTTTCAATGACCCCATTCTGCTGTGGGTTGTGAGGTGCTATCAATTTTCTTCGAATTCCTTCTTTGCTGCAGAAGTTCTTGAATTCATTAGAGATGTATTCACCACCATTATCGCTCCTCAGAGCCTTCAATTTCTTCCCTGAATCTTTCTCCACTAGTGCCTTAAACTCAAGAAACTTTGAGAATGTTTGATCTTTCTTATGCATTAAGAATATCCAAAACTTACGAGAAAAGTCATCAACAAATATCACATATTACTTATGTTTTGTTGTCGAAGCAACAGAGAATGGTCCACATAGTATGTGTGAACTCTCTCAAGGATCCCCAAAGCTCGGTTCTCCTTCTCATGAAAGGTTGCCTTTACATATTTTCCTAGAGTACATACCTTGCATGTGTCTGACTGTGCAAGTGTACCCTTGGAAATACCAGTAGAAATCTCCTGCATGAATTTCAAGGCTCCATGGTGAAGATGTCCCAATATCTTGTGCCATAATTTACCCTCATCCCAGTGCACCACTTTGTCTGCCTTGCCTATCAATGTTGCGCAGCCATCTACATATATCTTGTAGAGATTCTTAAATCGAATCCCTATCTTCTTGGCTTGTCCTGTTGTTTTGTATCGCAGGAAAGATTTTCCTTCACTAAAAACAATATCATAGCCTCTATCCTCCAACATTACAATGAGACTAAATTTTTCTTCAAAACTGGTACATGCATTATATATTTTAATTGAAAGGGTTTACCTGACTGCCTATAGAAGGTAATGGTACCAATCTCGGTAGAACTGTGCCACCCTTCATCACCCATTTCAATATGCATTCTGAGATCCTTCTCCTCCAAGCTACTGAAAAGTTCCTTGTCTCTTGTCATGTGAAAGGAAGCGCCACTATCCAAATACCACACAGATCCAAATGCACTTGACACCATGGATGCGATAAATGAGAATTCAAGCTCAAATTGCAAGGCGAAAGCCTCGCTTGCTGCAGATCCTCCAACCTTCTTGTTCTTCTTCTTTTGTAGACAATTAGTAGCATAATGCCGATGCTCGTGACAATGAAGACACTTCACCATGGACATGTCCCGCTTCTTGCCATCTTTGGACTTGGATTTGGAATGGAATTTCTTCCCCTTCCCATTCTTCGCCTTGGCAGCCAAAGCACAATCTTCTTCATCTTCATCCTTAGATGAAGATCCATCTCTGGTGTTCCATCTGAACTCCTCCTGCACCAAATCTGACCACAGTCATTCCCAATCTGGCATCTTTTCCCTTCCATTGACAGAGCCTTGATAATTGTGCTAACTCTTGAGAAGTCCTAGGAGAGCCAAACTCACCAAATCATCATTGGTGACAGTTATGCCAACGCTACCCAGTTCATCCTGAAATTGGACAAACTTTGTTATTTTGGTATGGAGTAGCCTTTCTCCATCTTGATATTCCTGAGTTTATCTTTGAGCGCCAATTTCCTATGGTCGCTGCTACTCTGAAATAGATCCATCAAAGCCTTCGACATTGTATATGGTGTGAATTTCCCATGGAGGCTTGAGAAAATGTGATCTCGTACTCCCTCTAATAGGATCCTCCTCGCCTTTGCCACTTTCTTTTGCCATGCATCAAGATTTGCAGCATCTATCACAATGGGTTTAGGAACATCATTGTCAATGAATTCCTTCAAGCCATTGTCTTTGAGTACTGCCTCCATCCTGTCCTTCCAAGAAATATAGTTTGAGATACCCTCGAGTGCATACTCCAAACTCAAGCCATTGAATTCCATTTCAATCCTGAATCAGCTATAGCACGAAGAAAGTTTTTTTGCAAATTCGAATTCTATCCAGTCACAAACTCAAATCCTCCTTCACTATTGAGATTTCCTATGCTTTGATACCATGTAGAAATTATACACAAATATTTATATCATGGATTCAATCCGATTTAACAATGTACTAAAGTTAAATACTAAATATCTTCTACAAATCAATTGCGGAATAAAAAACAGAATCACCAATCGCATGAAGCAAAGAAGAATCAATCAAACCACAACACAAATAATTTCCCTGGGAAAGCTTGCTTCTCAAAACCCCCTATATTCTATTGTATATTAAACATGGAATCATGAAACAATTACATACAAATATTCTCACAAGAGCCCTCCTATACTCAACTAATTTTCTCACACTGTCTTAGATAAAACTGACCAATGCTTAGCCAATTTACTACCTCCAGACAAACTGCCTTTCTTGCGCAATCCCTGATGAATGAAATTCCTATTATTTATGAATTTTGGCCTTCCTTTACTGCATAAGTATTAGGGGCACTCAAATGGGTGTTTGGTTGCATGGGTGCAACCCAATAATCCTACAATCGATAGTCAACTTCCCTTTCACCTAGATCTCAACTGGGTCTCCACTGGATTTGAAATGCATGTAGATAATACTAGTAAATCCTCATTTGCATGTGAGATCACTGATTGTGAATTAATTAATATTCAATTCACTTGATCTCTCACTAGTGTATCTAACAGTTACAACTAGCACAACTGATTTTAACTCACTTAACTGAGTTAAACTAATTACAACCTGCATTAACTAATGCACCACTGCACTTCGAATTCTGTTACAACTAGAATTACTCTACATGCCTTACCAACTACCGCTAACTCAGAATTCATGAACTAACTGAGTTTATCACACTTAGTTAACTATTACAAGTTATTTTGATATTAGATTACATTTTATTTTCCATATTAATTAAGAGACAACTAAAATAGACATGCACCAAATTTAGCCCTGTGGTCCCACCATAGTGTAGTTTCTTCTTGGATCTCCTGGTCTCACACTGGGCGTGGGTGCTGAAATTTCTTGTTGAATCTCAACAAAAAATTCTGTCATTATCTGGTTGCAGGTCATTTCAAGATGTGCACAGATCATTCCGCTTTGAAATACCTAGTGAACAAACCTGTGTTGGTGTGGGGGGGAGATCTGTAGGTGGCTCCTCTTGTTCCAGGAATACGATTTAGAGGTGATTTTGAAGCTTGGAAGGTTGAATGCAGGACCAGACCACTTATCATGCATTGAAAATGGTGAAGAACCAAATAATTTGGATGACGGTTACCATGCACGCAGTTGTTTGTGATTAAGGTAGTTGATAATAATTTTTATGGTATCATTCATTTTCTAACCACTGGGAGTGCACCTGCAGAATATATGACCAAGCAAAAGAAATAATTCGTAGTGCACACAATGGATTTCACTTTGATTGCAGGTTAATTATACAAGATGGGAGATGATGAAGTTTTGAGGCGATATGTTCCTGAGTTCGAGAGACCTAACATATTGGAAAAAGCACATGGAGGCATTGTAGGTGGTCACTACATTGGTAAACTGACTGCAAATAATATCTTAAGGGCTAGTTTGTGGTGGTCTACTATGCACATTGATTCCAAGGAATACTGTTGTGCTTACGATGTATGTCAGAGGACTGGAAGACCCTTGCACAGAGATGAGATGCCACTACAACCGCAGATAACTTTTCAGGCCTTCGAAAAGTAGGAAATTGATTTTGTAGAGACTATTAACCCCTCAGGGAAGAAGACTAGAGTGCGATACATCATCACTGCCACCAATTTCTTGACTAGGTGGGCAGAGGCTCAACCTGTGAAATACTTCATCGCGGAGACGGTTGCGCACTTTATGTTTGTGAATATTTTGACGAGGTTTGGGTGCCCCAAAATTTTGATGAGTGACCAGGGTACGCATTTCCTAACTGAGACCATTCAGGAGCTGACAGAAGAATTCAGGATACATCATCAGAAGAGTACAACCTATCATCTCTAGGTGAATGGAACTGTAGAAGCCTTCAGCAATATTCTAGAAAATGTTGTCACGAAGATATGCAATGACAATCGCAATGACTGGGATGTGCACGTACCTGATGTTCTATGGGAATACAGGAAAACGTGAAAGAAACTGACAAGACAAACACCTTTCAGGATGGTTTACAGACAAGGGGTCATTATGCCTATGGAACACATTTTCCCTAGTCTGCGTATTGCGCCGTAACCAACATGGCTGACCGAGACATTATGGAGGAACATATATCACAACTTGCTGCGCTGGAGGAGGATAGATTCATTGCTGGGTTTCACCAACAAGTGTAGAAGGTGCACGAAAAGACTTCACATGACCAACATATCAAACAAAAGACTTTCTAGGATGACGATTTTGTGTTTCTCTATGACAGTAAGTTTGCACACTTTCCAGGGAAGTTCAAGATGCACTGGCTCGAGCACTATATTTCAAAGAAATTATAGAAGGAGGTGTGGTACGATTGGCTAAGTTAAATGGTGAATTATTTCCCAGATATGTAAATCCTAGTTGCCTAAAACCTTATAGGGATGACCCCATCCCTACGCGTGCTAAATGACTATATGGTCAAAAGAATGTCCTAGCACCCCGAATAGTTGCGAGAGGGTGCAGGACTTTAAAGAAGCCTATCAGTTGTTATAAAATTTCTTGCCAAAATTTTGTGTGAAGAAGTTTTAGGGAGCACAGGTATCCATGAAGCCAATGTAGAGGCCACACCAGGAGGATGGGGCAGTCACGGAAAGGCTAGAAACTAGCCATTGGAATAGTAAATCAAGAAATGATAGCTTTGTTTCCATTTAGAGGAACATGTAACTTGAATTTAAGGATGAAATTACAATAGATTTGGAGCATTTTTAGAATTAATGGAGTTACATCAATGGACATAAGGTCATTTAAACCATGACATCACTATAAATATGGCATGGAGGTCTACGCAAGTTCCCAATTTCCCCCTCTTCTCGTGCTCCCTTTTCCATCTCTTATGTATGCATTATGGGAACCACTTGAAGAAACACTGCACAAACATGGTTTAGGCCACTCAGATCCAGATACCATGATAGTGACCGAGCCCACCCCTACTACGCCGCGGTCCCCCAGAGCAACCAATGCCAGTAGAATGCAAAAAAAAGAAGATAGGACAACTGTTGGGTACTCGAAAGTCCTCGCACAAGATGACCCTGAAATAAAATCATGCTTACCACACAGATAGGCAGAAGAAACCAATGGAAGAAATTGAGAAAGAGGCTAGGGTAACTATGCTAGAAGAAGCATTTGTTGAGGAATTTGAGCCCATATCACAACTGCCTCCATACATGCCTTCGTGGAAGCCATCCGTGGAAGTTTCTAGGGACCCTGATAAGATCAAGGAAATAATCCATACACCCCTGCTCCTTGAGGAAGTTCCTATATTGGGTGACCTACTGGGGTGATTCCCCTCTCTGAAACTAGAGGATTTGTATTTGGAGGACCAAACAAAGTTTCCCGAGCTCGAGCCATCGCAGTATTTGCAAAAATTCACTCATGAAGAATCTGGCATAATCAAGGTGGAGCCTATGAATTGGGCTATGAGAATTCACAGCTACAGGCTCCTCAACCTTTTGAATGTCTGTTAGTATGAATCCTTTGTCGAAGTGTACGAAAAAGGACCTCTTTAGCTACGCATAACTAATAGCCCTAACAACAAAAGTGGCTGCCAATATCTTCAGATCTGCGGTTAGTTGAACAAGAAAAGAGCTGCAAAAAACCAGATCTATGCATGGAAAGACATTAAGCAGTAAAAACAAGGGTTTGCTCCATATACCAATAGACAAGACACGAACAATTTTTTGAAAGAATTTTTGTATTAATTGGGCACCTGGGAGGAAAACAAGAAGGCGTATCCAATTCTCCTCGGTGGGATGGGTTCTTGGAAGTTCTCAGCACTTCAGATCTAAGATTTCTCTCTCTTGTTGGTGTAGAAAACCCAATGCAAAGAATAGAGCTCAATGGGAGCTCACACAACAAATGATGGAAAAAATGGGACCAAGTGTATAGATCCAGAGTGATCTAATAGGCAAAAAAAGGTGAAGAATGGTAGGAAAAACCCTCCTATTTATAACAAAATATTGGGTCATTCTAGATCTTGGTGCATGGGTTAACCAGATCTAGATCCACTTTTTTATGGAATATTTTATTATATTTGTTGGAGGGAAAAGGTATTTGACTTGGGTCAAATCCCTTAATTTGTCAAAAATAAATAAATAAATGATTTATTTATCTTTTAAGGAAGCGGTTAGAAGATAATCAAATAAATAATGATTTATTTAATTATTTAAGGAAGTGGTTGAAAGATAATTAAATAAATAGTGATTTATTTAATTATTTGTAGGTGATTTGGTCATATTTAACAAGGAATATTATCTAAATAAGGTTTAAATAATTATTCCTAGAAAATAATAAGATAAATAAAGGTTTATCTAATTAATTTCTTTGATTTTGGGTTAAACATGATTGGGAATAATAATTAAATTATGGTTTAATTAATTATTCCATGAGGAAAATCAAACAAATATAGGTTTGTTTAATATTTCCTTTTGGGGTTTCCTGTTTTAACATAGTGAAGGCAATTTTACTTAGGGTAAAATTGGTCTTACATGGTGTACTTGGGTCCATCTAATGATAATAGGTTAGATGACCAAAAAATGGTGTAACAATGTCCCCATGTTTTTCACAGAAATATCAGTGATACCTGTCTACGCTAGTTGCTGGCTCTAGTGTACGACAATTGCCTATGTCTAGGAATGTGGATCCCCATTGATGACATGCTCATCCACCGCATTACTAGCTTACCATACCAGGGATAAAACCCCACAGAAGCCTTATGAGGGAAGGGCCAGGAGAAGAAAATTATAGATGACATGAAGAAAACCTATGGAGTGGTCAAGAAGACATGGGGGTTTGCCGTTAGCACCATCAACAACCCTGCTGTCAGATTTGCTGCATAGATCTTGGCTTGCAAGATGATACGAAAGTGTCATGCTAAAGAAGTTGAAACACCAATCATTGCGTTAGCTATGCTGTCACACCAAAGGCATTCAATACAACTGGGAACAATATTTGTGCCAAGAATTTTCGGAGAGTGTATGGGAGGCACAAAAAGAAGGGAAACTATTCCACTATGTGTGGCTCTTGTTGCTCGCAACACTCTTTGGATGGAAGCCCCCATCATAGTTGTAACTCCCTACAATTGACCCCAAGCTGTGTGAAGCTGCACGATATGCATCGTTGTGGGCGAAAAAGGATCCAACACGGGTTACAAAAAACAAGATTTTTTTGGGTTTTATGCCAAATGGATCTTCACCAAGTTGTTCAACTGAAGCCACGCCTCTCGCCAACATTATATGAACGGTCCAAGTGAATAGCAGACTTTGAAGCCTCATTCCACAATGTGCACATTCTATAAAATAAAGACAAGTTTGAGGTATGGTATGACCTACCTTACCTCTTCAAATAAGATGACCTCATCACAGTAACTGCCAACTGGCATCCCTCCTGGTTGGATGCAGCAGAAGATACCAATGCCACCTTAACCGCCCAGCCCAAGACGTGGACGGTGAAGCTATGCACCAAGAAAGACACTCAGGATCCTGCAACAATGATAGAGACAAAAGAACAACAGAAGGACACTGTATAAATTCACAGTGACGAGGAGTTAGAGGATCTCGATGTAGGAAGTATAGACGTCCCTTCAAAGCAACCAGAAGCTTGTTGGGGCACCAAGACACGGCCCAAGTCCCTAGAAGGACAACACAAGAATTAGAAAGCATAAAATAAAGTAGGGTTTGTGCCCCTCGTGTTGACATAAGGTGAATATGATGAGATTGGAAACGCTGTCAAGACAGTCACTAAAGAATCTTGGAGCAATATCGAGCACCGATACAAGGCTGTCCTCAACAAGGTTCAACAAGGCATCCAACAACTGTGGGTTCAGGTGAGCGATATTCAAGCGAGCATGGTTCAATAGAACTCGCTTCCAGTCAACACCCAAGCCGGAGAATCCACAACCGAGAGCAGGCTGATACAGATATATGGCGGGCCACTTCATTCCTCTCATCTAGTGCAGTGTGCAACCACTAAAAATTAGTGAGGAATTGGAGTTAATTTGGCCACGCTCCCTAGTGCCCACTTGCACCATATTCATACCACGATTAAAAATGAGTTGCAGTATCGTGAGTACCATTCTTTTTGCGCTAGAACGGAAGCAGAAAAACATGTCGAGTAGTTACATCAGTAGAAACAACAGGCCGAACAAGTATGACACGCCACAAAAATTCAGTGAGAGAAAATTGAATCACTCATCACCTAGCTTTGTGTCAATATTCTAGGATTTCTAGTACCATCCGAAGCTATGCCTTCTACAAAGTCTGAGACCCTCACAATCTCACTTAAGGCTTCTAAGACATAAATTGAGATAGTGCGCGTTGACCTAGAGCAAAGGATTGTCGACCTGCAGACCAAGCTACAATCAGAGACACCGAAAGAGGTCTGGGAACAACGAGCCATCATTTTTAAAAAGGAAATGACCACCATTAATGTAGTTGTGGATGAGTGCAACACTCTGTTTGAAGACACTATGGATATTTGGACACCGATCGAGGAGAATCCATTAGTTCAGAAATTGTAGACAGACATGCGGGATAAGCAACAACAGTTTGATGAGATTCGGGTCGTTTCATAGACCCTGGTTGCCATAGAGAGACTGGTCTGGTTGTAGGAAGGCCAAAGCATTCAAGGTGATATTTATGAGTTGTGCCACAAGGAGCAGCTCCTGTTAGCAAGGATCCAACCTTGGGTTGATGAACACTTCAATTATCACAGAACATTGAGGGTAGTCTCAAGGGACTCTGCAAAACTCAACGCAACATCAACTTGGTAGCGGAGGGGCCTACTACAGAGAAGTTAGTCAGATAAGCGCAAAGCCCTGAAACACAGAGTGTAGTGGCCATCCAACCTATGCACGAAGCCATCCAGGCACTAAAGGCCAAGATGCAAGAATCTGGCATATAGTGACTCGAGGACGAGTCACAGTTTTGTGTGGGGGGCCTGTTGGGCTAGGGTCCCCTAGGTCAAGTATTAATGTAATTTTTGTTAACTTTGATGGTAAAACATAGTGTGTATAAGGTCAAGGGGCTTTGGGGTGGGTCAAATCTCCTTCATTTTTTAATGAGTAAAGGGGTATAAAATGGGACTCAAACCATGGTTTGGGACCATGGTGTTTGTGCATCTAAGTAATATAAATAGGCATGTATGAGTCAAGTCAAGTCATATTTTATATCTCATGATTATGTAATGTTGATGTGATTTTTGGAAAGTAATTGGTGATTAGTTTGAGTAAGAGATGGGCTCCTGTGGTTGTGTGGGAAGAGACCTAAGGAAAGTCGTGGGCTGCGTGCAGAAGGAAGAAGTTGTATTCATTAAAGATCTGATTAATAAAGAGAAGTTTTGGAAAATAACTGGTTCAATTGCATGCTTTCTGTTCTTATGTGTTAATGCATTGATCTTTATGAGTTAATGATTTGCTTATATATTTGTTGTGTAGAATCTAGGTTAATCACATAATAGTAGATCTCTGTGTTTGTGTAATAACTATATTAGTATTAAGGGTTTCAATTAAGTTTATATATGAATTGGGTTAAAAATAAACAGCGCAACGTAATAGTAAATAGAGAATGTCGACAAGAGTTAGATCCACATCACAATCCCCCTCTAGGTGCAGAAATAGGGTTTGAGCACCCCCCCATGCTACTTCAGGTGATACTTAGATTTACGCAAGTAGATCACTGCAGAAAGGGCCAGTAGTTGGAGGGATTTTTTGGTTGCGTAGTACACTTTCAACCTAGGTCAGGACCCTTTGAGCCAACAATTTTCACTCTTGTCTCCATTTCTTGATTTTGTGGTTAACCTTATACCCTAGTCTTGTGGGATCTCCTTTACTGGCCATTAGATTTACGGTTGGAATTACATGGGAAATCCAAATTTTGGTTGCATGTTATTGCTTCCCAATACCATCTAAATCACCCCCCTTACAATCATTTAGGCCCCATTCATCTCTTTTCCCATTTGGGTCCACATGTGTCCATCAGGTCCACATAGGGATAACCACCCCCTCCCCTTTTCCACACCTTGGGTCAGACCTGAAAGGATGCTCGGAGGTTGATGCAGCTAAAAAGAAAATAAAAAGAATAATTTGGCCACTCTTAACAGGAAATGTACAAAAAAATGAAAAATATGGCCAAGACATAAAAATTTAGCACGTGGGAAAAAACCAAACATGAGCTCTACCCCTTCTCCATGGACATGAACTTGGTTCCTATGGGCCCTAGATGAGCCACCTCCATCATTAAGGAAACCATGATTTTCCCAAATCCTGGTGGACGATGAACTTCCCCACCTTAAGGGGAACTTACATAACATGCTCTCATCCCTTGGAGCCCGCAGAGAATTTATGATGAAAATTCAAACAAAGGAAAAATGCATATGAAAAAGGGCGGAAAAACAAGGGTTGGGGTAACTCATGTACCATGGTTTTGTCACTCCTACACTCATATAATAAGGTGTGGGCTTACCTTATTATAATTACCATTATACCATGACATGTGGTCTAGATGATTCCCCTAATACCTATTAGCTCAAGTATTTTAGTGATCAAATGACTCTTTCAATTTTTTTCCATAAAGTCATAGGTCAATATTTTTAGCTTTTTGAACAAGTTCTCAAAAAAAATTTTGATCACTGAAGAAGTCTATATCATGTTTGCTTCTCCTTCATTTCATTCATTGCCACCATAATTGTGAAGGTCATCTCCATCATAAATCAGTTTCAATGTCACCATATCCATCATTATCATTTAAGAGGTCTAGGGTTAGGTCACTCCATTTCAAATAAGTCACTGTCTAGGTTCATTTCTGCCTTTGAAAAATATTCAAATTTTCAGTAAAAATAATGCAAAAATCCTCCATTCCATTCATAAAACCCTAATGAAGGATCAAGCATGTTTATGAAGATGAAATAAAAGCCACCTCTCATGCATGGCTCAAGTTCCAAAAACATTCAAAGCATCTCATTTCTGTCTCAATGTCTCAGGAAAAATAAGAATTTTGTCTCACTGTCTCATGTAAGGACCAAAAAGTCATCATTGACTGTCAGAACTTTGAAGGAGGTCAATATGACCTATTGTTCCAGTCAAATGAAAAGGGAGTCATTTCCAATCGTAAATATACCTCATCTTGTTTTGAAAAGGGTCATATCCAAAATGTCAAAGATTTCAAAGTTTTTAAAAGCAGTCATGCTGTCTCAATAAAAGGGAGAAGTTTTGTTTCATAAATAGGAAAATTGTGTCTTCATGTATCATATCAAATGTCCTAAAATCACCTCAAGTGTCAAATAATGCAAAGGAGTTCAATCTATCTTCTTATCTCATTTGAGGGGCAACATGTCATTGTCAAAGTGAAAAAAGGGTAAAAAAATCATTTTTAAGTTTTAAAGGGGTAAAAGTCATCTCAAAAGTTTATAAAAGGGCAAAGGAACCCTCATATTATTCATTGTTATCCTTCTCATGAATTTGAGAGAAAATATCCTCTTCATATTCCCTCCATACTTCCTAAAATCCAAAGCATAACCCTCAAATCTCATTAAAACCACTTGCAGTCCTTCAAAAATTACTGTTTTTACGCTTTTGGGCATCTTATTACACAGCTGGATTTCTTTGTTATGCTTATGTGGACATTGCGCATCAAGTGCGACACACATCAGTTGCTACACTCCTGCCTTAGTTGTTACGCTCCCACGTTAGTTGTAATTCTCCTGTAGAGCATTGTTACGATCCTGTAGAGCGTTGTTACGTTCCTGTAGAGCACAATTTCCTGCGTTTAAAGCTTGGGGACCCTCTAAAATTTCAAGGATCATACTCCAAACTTTGGTGTGGCCTCCATACAAGTTAAGGTACCCTCTCATGCTGGTTTTTGGTTTAATGTTGAGGATTTAAAAGCATTTCATACTGATTTTATGCTATCTCCATATGTTCACTGTCTACATGTAAAAGTTTTATTATGACAAACCCTAACATATCCCTTTGACCTAAAACCCTAACCCATCATTTAAACCATGACTCCTACATCCCCCATGCTCCATATATACACTCCTATCATCGACACTACCATCCCAAACATGTCAAAACAAATAAGCTCTAATCCAAGCTTTTCCACAGTGAAAACAATGAAAAAAGTGAAAACTAGGGATTGACTGTGTTTTAGGATTTTGACTATCCTAAACTTATCCGTTTGCCCTCATTCCACTTGCAATCTAGAGCTAAGGTGCCATACTCCTAACTAAAATTTTATCAAAATTTTTAATTAGCTCCATGGCCCTCAAACATCAAACACACTTTTTCACAAGTTTTTCCCACAGTCTAAATTGGGAATTTCCTGTGTTTTGAGGTTTTGACCATCCTAGAATTATTCATTTATTTTCATTTCACTTTCATTGTTGAGTTAAGAAACTACCCTTTCCACTCATTTTTTCTTAGAATTTTTAATTAACCCCATGATCCCCATTTCGTCTTACCAACTTACCCTACTATTGAAAAATGTATTTTCACAGTCAAAATTGGGAATTTCCTATGTTTTAGAAATTTTGACACCTTCCTCACACTAATTTCCCCTCATTCCACCTACAAGTTGAAGCTAACACACTACACAAACTAAAATGTTTCTATAATTTCTCTCAGCTTCAAGACCCTTCATTTCAGACACCAAATTCACACTTTCCTACACTGTGTTTTTCTAGATTTCCATTCATTCACTCATTTCATTAACACCCTATGGTTTTCATCATTCCAGTGACAAACACCATGGAAAGTGACAAGATGAGTTTCAAGGGAGGGCGCCAGCTCAGGATTGAGCTATTCACCATGCATGAGATTAATGCTTCGCCATTGGCCAAAATATGCCTTGAAAGAGCTCAGTGTTTGACATTTTGTGAAAGTCTTATGGAAGGGGGGTATCATCTTCAATTTTACAACCTATTTGAAACAAGCTACAATATGGGAAAGGTCACTCTTTCAGGTATGGAGATAAGCCTATCATCAAACCTAATTTCTTCAGCTACAAGTATCCATTCTCATGGAAAGCAGTGGTTCAAGGGTATGGACCTAGACATTGAAAACTATAAGAAATTCCTCAAGCCTCATGCTAGTGAGGAGCCATAATTTATTTTTCTTTTCAGACACCTCAGAAACAAGTATGCTCCTTTGATGATGTTCATAATGAAGTAATTCACATGCGAAGGAAGATTCTCCAGGTTATATATGTATCATATCAGGTTTTTGATGCATTTTACCTCAGTCAAAACACTTGATTTTACTCATTATTTGTACAGGAGCTTGATTAAGATGACTGAGAAGGTTCAAAGTAGAAGAAAAGATCATCACACTAGTCTTTTTCATCATGGCCTAATCAATCTCATTGTGTTGCATCACTTGTCCTCCATAAACATGACCCGGGAAAACTTCTTGGAGAGAATGTCAGCAACGCTTTCTGTCTTGCCTATTACATCATCAACACACCCAATGGATATTGGCTCTTCTAGCATGCCTATTCAACCTTCATATGCTCATAGGGTTGTGGGATTTTCTCACACATATGAGAGAGGGAAGAGACAAGTATTTGAGCATAAGCCTACCAAGAGTTTTCTTACATTTGGCACCATTGTTGAACAATGCCAGATAGAGGATCAACCTGCCTTGCAACAACATAATGAGTCAGTGTCATTGGAGGCTGAGGTATTAGAGCATGAGGAGGTCAGATAATTTGAAGAAATCATCAACGAGAAAGACAAAGAAATAGCAGAATTGAAAGTGGTTTTCTCCATTGCCCAATCCAAAATTACTTTCCTTCAGTGGGAAAATTTTCAATTGCAAGCGAATCAGCTCCTACAAAGCAAGTACAAATCAGACATGGAGGAAAACATAGGTAAAGGCAAGAAGATTGTTGTTTTTGATAAAATGTAGGACATAGAGGCTGAAACACAAACAAGAAGACCAAGAACAAGAGGCCTCAAAAGGGCGTTGGAGTGAGAAAGACAGTCAATTCATCAATCTGAAGAGTTTACAATTGATGAGCTTATTGCCATGGAGATCAATGACGACAGAGAGCTTTGGTTATCAAGAGTTAAGGAGAATTTGGAGAAGCTAATGAATAAGGCTAAAATTGATAACAAGTTGCAAAGACACATGGAAAACCATTATTGCACCAGGGACACCATTTCTCAAATAAGGCTGAAACAAGTGAAGAAGAGGCTTAAAAAGGTGAAAATGAAGCTCAAGCAGAAGGATAGCTTGGATTTATTGGCTAAATATTCCTTAGATATGTATCATATCTCTTATAGGTTCCAAATAACCAATTTTGAGAACTTTTGATCAATTTTGGTATTTTATATGATTTTTTGCAGAATTCTAGAAATTTCTCACTGCAAAAGGGTAACAGACTTTTGTTACTTTTATTTTGGAGGCATCCAAATGGTGATTTATTTACATGTATGGATGTATTTTGATGAGTACATCATAGATTAGGAACCCTCATGGCATGAAAAGCTGTAATTTGGGAGAAAAAGCTCAAAAACCTCTCATTTTTCATGTTTCTGCCTCCTTTTAGGACCCTCTGTTACGCTTTTGTGTGACCCTGGGAGAATGGATTTTTGAAGGCCTTCCCGTGGTCCATTTTAAAAAATTCAAGATTTTATGGAAAATAGACACACACGGCTAGCTGACCATTCTCTTAGAAGTGGATTTGGACTTCTCAAAGTGCCTCCAAAGTTCTGTTATGCTTCTGCAAATTGTTTTTAAAATCTTCTGTCAGAATTGTCACAAATCAGCATTGGATTCCTCAAGACACTTGTAACGCTCATAAATGGTCAAAAATTCGAGGAAATATTTTCTGATGAGTGGTAATTAGAGTTATTGGGTTGGTTTTGGCTTCCTATCATGAAGGAATTTGTAATTAATGTAAGGGACAAACACCCCTAGTTTATAACTAAAATTCAGGGCATGGTTTCTAATTACCTCCTTAGAAACTAGGAAATGACTCATATTTTCCATTTATGATCGATTTTGAATGGGATTTAGACCTGATGAGGTGTCATATTATATATTTTATATAATTAGAGTCTCTTTAGTCTTTTGTTGGGTTGGATAGTCTCATATTGCAGTGGAGCTCTTGTAATCAACTAGTGGAATGAAATCAGAGACATATTTGCAGGAATTGTTTTGAGATACTTGTGGTATGCTTCGGATAATATATGTTTATGATGTATGTTTATAATTTTATGCTTAGTACAATATATTATTCTTCATATATTTTTATCTTGTAAGTTTGAGAGCAGAATTCATGTTTATGCATGCTTTGTTTTAGACAAGATTCACCATATTATGTTTATTTGATTCTAAATTGAATGAATTCACCTCAGTGCTCATTCAAAATATCCTCCATTTTCATCCTATACTCAATGATTGATTAATATGATTCCAAACTACCTATCTTGCGTCACATATTCTCTACAGGTTCACCTTGAATTCCAGACCTAAAAACCTTACATACAGTCCATTCACCGATTTTTCTATCCAACATTCAAAACATCAAACAATTCTATTTATTAAGGTTACATACCTAGCCTATAATCATTAGATACTTAGCCATTCATTTGACTACTTAAAGTGAAAAAGAGAGAGCCCTCTCTAGTCCAGGTAGGGCTAGCTACTTGACTTAAAGTTTGGTCTATGGTTACCTTTCTCCAATCCTACTGTCAGCCTTGGGAAGTTGGGGAGAGTGATAACATTCTTGGCGCCATTTTCGAAGAGATTTTGCTAAAAATTCCCTGGAAACATTTATTTGATACTCTGAAAGTTAGATTTGTATGTGACAAGTTCTAGCATTCAAAACAGGTTGAATTCTAAAATTTGAGCCAAAGCAAAAAATTCCTATCTTAAGATGGCTCTTAAAAGACATACCAGGTGAAATCCAAACCCAAATCCATCACCAATTGTGTATGACCCTTAGATTCTTTTTAGAAAACATAAAACCAAGTATCAGAAGGTTGGAAGAGCCGTTCCTCCACTTGTCAAATCAAATTCTCTGCCTATGAGATTTGTTCCAGAAGATTTATTCTATAGTTCAGAATCTGAAAAATATTTGTTTAGAAATAAGTCTGAAACTTTTATTTCAGAAGCCACCTTTGATCCTTTCGATTTCGATTCCTTTACACCATTTTTCGAGTCTTTTAAATCTGAGGTCGATAGTGAAGTCTGGTATAATTTTCATAAACTCAAAGGCTTGGTAGACAAATTTCAAGAAACTTCAGAGAAGGCTTATTTTCAATATCAACAACAAAATTTTGCTTCACCTGTCATTAAACCTTCTCATACAGCTACATCATCAATCCCTCCTTTCATTTTGTCATTACCTCTGCAAGTTTTTACTCCATCAACGCCTCCAACACCTCATTCATTAGTCTTAGCCAATTTTTATCCATTGATCCTACCACTTCATCTCACTCCACTACCTCAGAACTCTGGTCAGAGGCTTCCTCTTTTCGATGGAACATCAGAGGTTACAACTTATCAGTATGTTGCCAAAGTGATTGACTTCATATATCTTGAAGAGATCGACAATGATGATGCCTGTTTGGTCAATTTAGTGTGTCCTAAATTGCTAACATAAATTATCAACCAGGGATTCGTAAGCTGACGAAGTGTGGCGCACTATATGTGCAAGATAACCTATCTCTTACTTTTTGTCCTTTTTGGATTTTTATGAAATTCTAAAAGACAAGTATGGTTATGGATATTCAAGGCAATGATGTCCTTTATAATGATTTACCAACTTGAAACTGAAAAAGGAATTTGAAACATACAATGACAAAACTTGAAAGGAAATGAAAATGTGCTACTAAAATGAAAAAGGTGCGGCTAATCTAATAAATCAAAACGGTGAACTAGTGAGCATGAAACCAAACTATTCTTGCTGTTGTCTAAACACAAAAGAAACTATGCTGAAAGAAATTGAAAAGTTGCAATAAAGTAAATCTAAATCAAATTACATCAACTTGTCTTCTGATCCCTCATCATTAGTCCAGCTATGATTTTCGGAAGTAACCATAAACAACTTGAGTAACTGATATCTAACTTGCAGAAATGAAACTAATATCAAACTACACATCCATAATTCAATCCCTCACCATCAGTCCAGCTGTGGCTTTCGGAGGCAACTGAAGATGTTATGAGAAATTTAATATATCTAACTTGCAGAAAGGAAACTAATATCAAACTACACACTCATACTTCAATCCCTCACCATCAGTCCAGCTTGTTAGTGAAACAGCGAAGTGTTATGCACTGCGTAATATATCTAACTTGCAGAAAGGAAACTAATATCAAACTACACACTCATACTTCAATCCCTCACCATCAGTCCAGCTGTGGCTTTCGGAGGTAATTGAAAATGACATGAGCAATTTAATATATCTAAATCTAACTACTGAAGCAAATGTGCAAGACTGAAATAAACAAAGCAATACCGGAATTAAACAAAAACTAAGAAAAAATAAATTAACAGCAGAACAATATTGATTCCATGTCATTAGTCAAAAGATATGCAAATGCCCGGGCTGCCATGAAAATTATGCTAAAAGCTATGATTTCATAAAGCAATCTAAGTAAGGAAATATGACAAAACAGAATTGAAAGCAACTTATCTAGAAAACATGTAAAAGCCTCCTTGGATAGCAGGGGCCCTCTGCTACCAATTTGGTGAAGTCCTTCAGCTCCTTAAAGATAAGATCACAATAGCATCAAAGAACTAAGCTTCTTTATTCAAAAACTCATAAATCTACATCCCATTCCATCTTGAACTTTGTTACAAATCTACTTCCTCATTACTTTCTCATTACTTTCTCATTACTTATGATAGGAGAAAGCTTCTCCTATTTATACAAAATATGAGGAGTCATCTCATTAATGGGAGTCCATGATTCTCTCCCTCCAACTCTAGAGTTACAATCAAAATAGGAAATGATGAGACACATGTCTTTCTAGAGTTTCAACACAACTTGAGGAATGAGACACATATCCTCTTAGAGTTTCAATACAAGGAAGTGAGACACATATCCTCTTAGAGTTTCAATACAACAAGGAAGTGAGACACATATCCTCTTGATCCCATAATCTTCTCCAACCAAATTCGAATTTGGCCTTAGAGTGCCATATAAGGGTCTTCTAGAAGTCTCCTTTTGACCTACACATGTCACAAAACTCATAACACATATATAGATATATGAAACTATGTTAATTTTCTAGTTTCTAATCATAAATTCACTTAAAATACATAAAATAAATAACTTTGGAAAACAAGGATCTAACCCATATATTTATGAAAATGGTTACTTGATGTAGGGTTTTAGGTCAAATGGCTATGAAATAAGAGCTAAATGGTTATGACATAATGGAAATATGTATGAATATGGAGAACACTTTTGAGACTCAACAATGCCAATATGCACAACATTGCACAAAGTTTCTTTGGAGAGGTAAATAAACGGTTTCACTTTCTCACAACTAGTTCACTAGGTACTTAACAACAACTAATTGATTTGCTTATGGCGAAATGAGAAGAGAAGAAAAATCCATTTCAGATTTTCACTGAGTATAACGCCTTGAAAATGAATCCCAACGAGTCTATCCAAGACTTTACAACTATATTAAATAAAAGATACGATTCAATTCTTGAGAATATTTAGCCTCCTCTAGGCCTTGATTTACTTCATTATCCTGATGATTTCGATCTTGACATGGCCTATCAGTTGAGGGAAAGAAACCCATCAACTCTTGAAGAAATGCAGAGAAACAGAGTGTGCGTGGAAGCCAATTTGATCATCAAGAGGTCTAAAGTCAAGATGGAAAAAAGAGTCACTATCAAAGAAGAAACATCCACTTCATGAGAAGGAAAATTAAATACCTTGATCAAGACCATGGAGAAGATGATGTAATAAATTTCCATTACTGATCGACAAGATGAACCCTTCATTAGAAATCCCAATTTCAGGGGTCAAAATCAGTAGCCTCAATACAAGATCAAGAAAAAGGAATAGAGGGGTCAAGATCCACAAAGTCAGCAGCAAATTTGTACTCCATTTCAGCAGAATTATACTGAAGGCCTTGATGAAGAAGATGAAGAAGAAATTACCGGTGAGAACCATTATTTGATGAAAATCAACAACCTGTTTTCCTCACTGAAGAAGATCAATTTTATGTGGAAATTTGTGCACCGGATGATCAACAATTTGTCTTGTCAAATGATGACATATTATCAGTGCACATGGAAGATTATTAGAGGGGATATCAGAATGTTCTTTCTCAAGTGCAGAGACAATATGGTTTGAGGAATATGAATGTTCCTATAACCTTCAATAAGAAAAAACAGAACACTCAAGTAGATGCTCATCACAAAGAAGTTGATGCCCCAAATCAAAGTAAAGAAAAGGGACCCACTATTCCTAACCATGCTAAAGGAAACGAAGATTTTTCCAGCGGTCAAAGAAAAGATAGAGAAGTCCAAGAAGGAGGACAGAAGAAAGAGTCTTCACAAAAAGATCGGCCCGAGCATAAATATGCACCATTGAAAGAGGTAGAAAAACATTTTGTTCTTTTTCCTCTTGAAAACGAAATTTCCGAGTTGAAAGTCTCCATTCCTCTAACTGAAATAGTTAAGAATGATCAGTACAAATTTCAAGTTTCTAAGTTGCTTAGAGTTGATCAAATGTTCGACATGGTTAATGTGAGCGATGATCACCTTGAGCTTCTTTTTGGTCCTGCTGTTGATGGTGACTTAGAAGATAATGAAGTCCCTATGTTTTATATAAGCCTCAAAATATATGACTTTATCCTCCATAACGCCATGCTTGATTCCGGAGCCTCTCACAACCTAATGCCAAGAAAATTCAGATTAGGACTGGATATCACAAGACCTTATCATGATCTTTACTCATTTGATTCGGGGAGGTTGAAATGTCTTGGCCTCATTAAGGACCTAGTGGTGTCATTAGAGCAAATTCTAGCCAAAAATGTCCTCATGGACGTTGTTGGGGATGATATCCCTCTAAAATATGGAATGCTACTTTCTCGATCACGGTGAGAAAATCTTAGAGGTACTTTAAAACTTGATTTTTCATATGCTACCATTCCCATCTTCGGAAAACTTAGGAAACTATACCGGGAAAGTAAGATGAAGTACATTATCAGCAGTCGATAAAAGTAAAATAACCATCCTATACATGTTGTTCATACATATTTAGAGTCCTTTATCTTGTTCAATGATGAATGTTCAACGTCTTTTGAAGTTTTGATTGAAGAGAGTGCATAAAATTATGAATTTTGAAATTCTTTTTTAGAATTGATAAATGTAGAAATTTGTAAAAAATGCCAAACGGTTTGGAACCGAGTGCATCAACTAAAAAAAGTGATGAAACAACGAAAGAAACATAAGCTTTTGATAAAACAAAAGTCTTTAAAACAACAAGCAAAGTTCAACCATCCGATTTGCAATTTAGGATGAGGAAAGTAGTTTGTGGACTATGGATTTCGATGGAGCTTTGGGAAAAGAAGGGGCTAGAATTGGAGTGTGGATTAACAACCCTCTAAATCAGTCATTAAAATTCCTCCTAATGTTTGAATGTCCTCCTAAAATATAGCTTTCAAATTTTCAAACAATGAAGCTGTGTATGAGGCTTTGATAGCCGGTCTAAAAATTCTCAAGAAGCTAGGTGCCAAGAATATTTTTGTATATGACGAATCTGAGTTAGTAATAAAAAAATTCAAAGGGGAATACCAGGCCAAGCATCCAAGGATGCGATCTTACTGAAATTCAGTGCTAGACATTCTCAAGACATTCTCTGAGTACACTTTATCATTGATCCCAAGGGACAACGATTTTATTGTTGATTCTCTTGCTACTTCGGCCAGCATGTTCAAAATTCCATTGTATCCTAATAAGAAGTATGAGATAAATGTAAAACACTGCCTTGCTATCCCAGGCAATGTTCAATATTGAATTGTCTTTCAAGATGATAAACATATCAACAACTTCTTGCAAACAAAAGAGAAGTTTGTGAATTCTCAATTGGACAACTAGTGCTATGAAGATGACGAAGAAATCCATGCAGCAGAGATGCAAGTTCTTCAGTTGAAAGATAACTCTATCCCAAGAGGTTTGGCTCCTTTGGAAGATATTTTTGATCAAGATGATGTTGCATGTAAACCGACTATGTTACTGACATAAGTGGGAGTGGAAGATCTCAATATTGGCACTCCAGAAAAGCCAAAGATGGTAAAAGTTTCAAAATATTTGAGTGCATAAATGAAAGGTATATATGTAGTTATTATGTCTCAATTTGATTATGTATTTGCTTGGGAATATTCTGATTTTAAAGTCTATTATAAGACCATAATTCAACATACCATTCCCTTGAAGCCAGATCATAAACCTTTCTGCCAAAAGATAAGAAGAATGAATCCTAAGTTGTTTCCCTCTATTCAAAAGGAAGTAAATATATTATTTACAAATGGTATTACAGTGCCTCTTCGATTTTCAAATTGGATGTATAACCTAGTGCCAGTGAGGAAGAAGACAGGAGAGATTCGCTTGTGCATTGATTTCATAAATTTGAACAAAGTATCATTGAAGGAAAATTACCCACTACCGAAGATGGACTATATTATCCAAAGGGTAGTTGAATCTTCTAGACTTTAATTACTGGATGGATACTCCGGCTATAATCAGATTCTTTTCCATCTAGATGATGAAGAAAATACAACCTTCACAACACCTTGGGGTACCTTCATGTACGCCAAAATGCCTTTTGGATTGAAGAATGCATGGGCTACTTTTCAACGAGAAATGGAAATTGCTTTCGCCAATGAAAATGATGTATTTTTGGTCATTTATCTTCACAATATCACTATTTTTTCTAAGACAGATGAGAAACACTTGCAACATTTGAAAGCATTTTTTCAGAGATGTAGAAAGTTTGGCATATCGCTGAACCCAAAGAAGAGTATTTTTGTTATGGAGGAAGGTAAATTGCTAGGCCATATGACATTAAAATATGGAATTAGGATAGATCCTTCAAGGATTGAAGCAATTTATACCTTGGACTATCCTAGGAGAAAAAAGGGAATTCAATCATTTAATGGAAAAATCAATTTTTTGAGAAGGTTTTTTCCCAATATTACTGAACATTTAAGGAAAATTACTGACATGCTGAAGAAATATAGTGAAGTAAAATGGTCTGAAGAGGTGAATAAATCATTCAATCAAGTTAAATTGTCTTTATCTCATGCTTCTATCCTTATTAGTCTGGATTGCACACTTTATTTTATCATTTTTTCATTTTCCTAGGAGCATACTCTTGCTATTGTCCTCACGCAAAAGAAAAATCAGAATACAGAGAATCCCATTGCCTTCTTCAGTAAAACCATAAGAGACGCAGCCTTGAAGTACAACATCACTGAGAAACATGCCTTGGCGTTAGTCAAAGCATTGAAGGAATTTTGGGTCTACATTCTCTATTCTCATGTCATTGCATATGTTCCAAACACTGTTATCAAATATGTCCTTACACAGAATGATCCTGAAGGGAGGCGAGTTAAATGGATCGCTGTTATGTTAGAATATGAATTGGAGATCAAGCCCACAAATCTGATCAAAGGACATGGCCTAGTGAAGCTTATGGCAGATTCAAATCTATATGCCTTGGACATCAATTTTATTGCTGCATTATCTTAAGAACAAGATTCTGAAACATTACCTGAGGTATCTGAATTTTTCTCTCTATCGCCTTGGTATGATGATATAGTACATGTTTTGCAAAAACTGAATCCTCCTCCCAGCTTTCCAAGTAGTAAGGCTAGATATTTGAAGTTGAGAGCTCTTAAGTACTACATTCTTAATGGTTTCTTATATTGGAAAGATCCAGGTGGAGTGTTGCTGAATTGTTTGGTTGAAGGAGAAGTTGAAAACTTCATAACAGATTTTCATAAAGGTGAATGTGGTGGTCATATTTATTGGAAGACTATAGCTAACAAGATCTTGAGGGTGGGCTTCTATTGGCCAAGTTTATTTTTCCAATGTTTATAAAATAGTCATGAGCTATCATGAATGCCAAATATTTTAGGGAAAGAAGAAGCTCTTGCCTTTGCCTTTCAAACAAATTGAAGTGAAAGCGCCATTTCAACAATGGGGACTTGACTTCATTGGCAAGATCCATTCTCCATAATCAATTCAGCACAAATGGATACTTACTGCCACAAATTATTTCACCAAATGGATTGAAACCATCCCCATGAGGCAAGTTACTCACACTGTTATCATTCAATTTCTTGAGAACAATATTCTGTCTCATTTTGGTTGTCCACACAAGATCATCATTGATAATGCAGCTACCTTCAAGTCAAAGAATATGATTGAATTTTGTGACAAGTATCACATTAGGATTGGTTATTAAACAACATACTATCCTCAGGGTAACGAGCTTGCTGAATCGTCAAATAAATCTTTGGTGAAAATAATCAAGAAGATGCTGCAAGAAAACAAGAGGAATCGACACAAAAATCTCACCAATTCTCTATGGGCGGATAGAGTTAGCATGAAGAGATCAATCGGCATGTCACCTTTCCAGCTTGTGTATGGTGTTGACATGGTGTTCCCTACTTCTCTAGCTGTACTGATGATGAAAATTATGCAAGAGATCGACAGTGAGCTTAATGACATTCAACGAAGAATCAACCAAATGATCCACCTACAACAGTCAAGAGATGAAGTCTTCAGTAATTCCTCAAAGTTTCATGATAAAATAAAAATATTTATGATAGGAAGACCAAAGCAGATGATTTGAAGCTTGGGGATGTTGTTCTTTGCTGGGATGCTGGAATGAAGACAAGAGTAAGCATGGAAAGTTTGACAATATATGGAAAGGACCTTACAAGATCACTACATTTAGAGGTATGTTACACTAAAATTTGTCACCATGAAGTTTAGCTGTCTATATGGGTTCATCATTACCTATATTATGCTCCCTTAGAGGTCCAAAACCATAAATTTCCTAAACCAAGTCTTGGAATTGGAGAAAAGCTCATTAAAACCATAAAAACCCTAACTCCGCACTTTTCCTGGTCCTTACCTGCGGTACCGCGGTTTCTTGCTCTATAAACTGCGGCACATCCCGCACATTATGCTTATTAAAACTGCAGATCCCCATAAAATGTAAAAGAAAAGAAAAGGTAAGTTCTAGAAGCCCAGATGTTCGAATATTCTCCCAGCTGGAGGCTTCTAGAAGCGTAATCAGGTCGAGCTTCGTCCTTTCATTCACGAAATTTTATCCCTTCATTAATGGAGATTATCCCTTGGTATTTGGAGCTAAAATCCCTTCATGAGAGGAATTTATCCCCCTCTTTATGGAGCTGAAACCTCATTCATTCTCCTATAAATTGAACTCCTGTTTCAGTCTCAAGGGTAGACTATAGCTTGCATAAAGTAATTGCTGAAGAAATTCCCAAGAGAGCATACTCTCTACACTAGTCATCATTTGCATGAGAATGATCACACACTCATGTCCATAACTTCATGCTAGTTCAAAGAGAAGAAGGCTTGTCAATATGAAGGAGGAATGATTGTTCAGGACCCCGGAAGAACCTGTATAACATCAAGGCAAGAAGGTTGTAAGGTTACTTCTTATCATACAAGTTAATACAAATGGATTCTATTTTCTCATTAAATTGTTCATGTATCTATTTGAGTAATTTAATTCTTGGATTCCTTGATCACTGAGATAGATTAGTGTTTATGGATTATTATATCTTGCAGGTGCTTTTAATCGTTTTTCTTGCCTTTTATTGCAGGTTGTACTTGCTGAATTGACCTCTTTTGGAGCGACTGGATTGAAGATTACAACAAGCGTTGGAATTTAGGTAGGAGTATCTCCTCTTACTTAGTTAATTAATAATTCTGAATCATAATGGTTTAGAGAAAATGGTTTACATTTGGTTGTTTGTCTCTATATATCCTTAGGATACTAGGGAGATCTTTCTTGTCCGCAAGAAGGATTTATCCGTATAACAAAATGGCGACTCCGCTGGGGATCGAAATCAGAATCTCTGATTTTTTTACACGGATAAATCCTTCTTGCGAACAAGAATGATCTCCCTAGTATCCCAAGGATATCTATAAACAACCAACCAAATGTAAACCATTATGATTTAGAATTATTAATTAAATAAGTAAGAGGAGATACTCCTACCTAAAGTCCAATGCTTGCTGTAATCTTCAATCCAGTCGCTCCAAAAGATGTCAATTCAGCATGTATGACTTGCAATAAAAGACAGGAAAAAGGATTAAAAGCACCTGCAAGATATAATAATCCAGAAACACTAATCTATCTCAGTGATTAAGGAATCCAAGAATTAAATTACTCAAATAGATACATGAACAATTTAATGAGAAAATAGAATCCATTTGTATTAAATTGTATGATAAGAAGTAACCTTACAACCTTATTGCCTTAATGTTATACAGGTTCTTCAGAGGTCCTGAACAACTGTTCCTCATTCAGATTGACAAGCCTTCTTCTCTCTGAACTAGCACGAAGTTATGGACATGAGTGTGTGATAATTCTCATGCCAATGATTACTAGTGTAGAGAGTATGCTCTCTTGGGAATTTCTTCAGCAATTACCTTATGCAAGCTATAATCTACCCTTGAGACTGAAACATGAGTTCAATTTATAGGAGAATGAAGGAGGTTTCAGTTCCATAAAGAGGGGGATAAATTCCTCTCATGAAGGGATTTTAGCTCCAAATACGAAGGGATAATCTCCATTAATGAAGGGATAAAAGTTCATGAATGAAAGGATGAAGCTTGACCTGATTACGTTTCTAGAAGCCTCCAGTTGGGAGAATATTCGACAGCTGGGCTTCTAGAACTTACTTTTTCTTTTATTTTACCTTTTATGGGGTCCATAGTTTTAATAAGTAGAACGTGCGGTATGTGCCGCAGCTTATAGAGCAAGAATCCGCAGTACCACAGGTAAGGACTAGGAAAAGTGCAGAGTTAGGTTTTTTAGGGTTTTAATGAGATTTTCTCCAATACCAAGACTTGGTTTAGGAAATTTATGGTTTTGTACCTCTAAAGGAGCATAATATAGGTAATTATGAACCCATATAGACAGCTAAACGTTATGATGACAAATTTTAGTGTAACAGATTTCCCCCTAAAGCACGAAGTTTGAAGTAGTTCTGAAGAGTGAAGTGATTTATCATTCCAAGGATTGGGTTGTGGACATACTGGTCGAAACTTGTAAAAAAATTCAATGAAAACATATATATGTATATCATCGTTGAGGTAGGAATTCCCATACTCAAATAAAAAATAACAACATGTTCTGATACATATATGATTTTAGAATTACATCAACAGTAGACACGGCATGGACACAACCATCTGTCATAAGTAGTTTAATGTATCATGAATAATAAAACTCCTTGCAGCCTGGGTGGTAGAAACTAGATCTAGGGTCTTGATTTCTGCTTCCCGAACTAGTACGATTCTATCAATGCGATCAATTGTGTCGAAGTAAAACATGGTAGAAACCACTTGATTACTAGTCAATGATGTAAATTGTTAACAAGTGTGAGAGAAATCACCAATAATGACAATGGCTCTCAAAGTACTCAGTACAATCCATGAAGTGTGAATGAATGAATCAAACACTTCACAGAATCATTCAATCGAAGGTCAATGGTGAAACCTGTTGTCGAAGGCGAGAAACCTACCATTAGGGCATGTAGATCCCAAGGTACTGATAGGGTTCTAGATCAAATTTCTAGATGATGTGCTGTTGTTGATAGAAAGTGACTTGTCATAGGAAAGCCCACAACACGAAACCATTAGATCAAGTTTTGAATAAATTTTAGCAAGGACTGACTCAGGGATGGTCAACGCGAATGGAGACAAATGTTTGCAATGAATGGTTTATTTGAACTATCTCTTGAACACATAACGACACTGCAGATGGTTTGGGGACAATTGACTTAAAGCTAATACCCAGAAATTGGATGAAGACTTTCAATGTGGTTTGATTAACTATTAGACAAAGTATTTTCCCAACCCAGGTATGAGCGTGACAAAAGTGTCGTGTTCAAGAGTGGTATACTACTTTTTGGAACAAAGTGTGACAACTGGATTCATTTTGTCTCTTTTTCCCCCACCATTTTTGGCAAGTACCTATTTATTTTTGACAAGCTTGAGGAGGATAACATTTTCTTGTTGTATAGGCTCATCCTTAGGATGAGTCCAACTTAGTATTAAAATTGAACCCTAAGAAGGAGTGGTTTGTTCCTGTTTGTAATCGATAGGTCCTTTACTGTTAAGTTTTAACGAGTCCAGTATAGGAGAAACTCGGTGTTTTTCGGTTTTAGGGAGTCTGAAGAAAAACTTAAGAAAACTCCGTGGGTGTACTTTTTCGTAAATTTAGTCTCTAAAGCCCAAAAAAGGATAAAATAATACATGAGAGAACTTTGTTGACCATGATTAGCCAACGTATACCTTTTTTGTAAATAGTCCATTTCAGTCCAGAAAAGGGGTAAACTTATACTGAAGGGACGACTATTCATTTCCTTTAACGAGTTTGAATAGTCAAGTACTCGATGATCTTTTCATATTTAGAGAGTTTGAAAAGGGCTTAAAAGAGAACTCCAGGGTTTCGCTTTTTTGTATTTTTAAAGAGCCCGAAAAAGTGATAAAAGTATACTCAGTTGGCCGACTTTCAATTTAATGTACGAGCAGGAAAAGATGGAAAGAACTCAAAATTTTCATGTGTTTTACGAGAATGAAAGATAGAAAACTAATATTGGGATTTTCATGAGTTTAATGAGTCTTGAAAATAATAACCAAAATGGACTCAAGATAGGTTTCATTTTTATAGAATCTTGAAACATAGGAAAAATTATTCTTGAGAGTGGTTTCATTTTTACACAAGCTTGAAACGTAGGAAAACTGTGCTTGAGAGTGGTTTGTTTCATTTTTACCCAAGATTGAAACAAAGAAAAAATTATGCTTGAGAGTGGTTTAATTTTTACACAAGATTGAAACATGGGAAACTCTGCTTGTAAATGGTTTTAATTCCCCCCAAGCGTAACTTGCTAGAGCATATGCCCCCCAAGCTTCATTTCATTCAACTAAGTAGATTACTGGTTACTAATAGTTGGATGGAATGAAGGTTCATTTATGAGATTAGATGAAAGACTAAACTTGACACTTACGAGATCTAATCAAAGACTCGACTCAATTAGGAGAGGATTTGTTTCATTTTTTAATGAGCTTGACACAGGAAAAGAACTATGTTCATTAATTGATTCATTTTTTAACGAGGTTGACACAGTAAAAGGAACTATCCTCTCGGAGATATGTTTCATTTTTTAACAAGGTTGAAACAGGAAAAGAACCATCCTCATGGGTCTGTTTCATTTTTTAACGAGGTTGACACATTAAAATAAAATCTCCTCGTGGGAACCTGTTTCATTTTTTAATGAGGTTGACATAGTAAAAGGAACTCTCCTCATGGGATATATGTTTCATTTTTGAACGAGATTGACACAATAAAATAACTATCCTCATTCCTTGATTCATTTTTTAACGAGGTTGACACAATAAAATAACTATCCTCATTCCTTGATTCATTTTTTAACGAGGTTGACACAGTAAAAGGAACTATCCTCAAGGAAACCTGTTTCATTTTTTAACGAGGTTAACACAGTAAAAAGAACTATCCTCATGGGAAAAATTGTCATGGCTTCCAACTGGAAGAAACACATGTCAAGAGACACTCCTCGATCATGGCTTCCAAGAGGTCTTCATCAGATGGAAGAACATTTCTTTGGAAGTAACACATGTCAAGGGACTCAATAGGGATAAGAACATCACGTTTAATTAATCCCATAGGGTATGCCAAGTCAATTATTGGATCTAAGTCAAAGGAAGTTGAGAAAATAGTGAGAAGCTCGCTTGCATCGGTAACTGAAAACATGGGAATGGTTGCCACATAATTAACCTGTGGCAGGGTAGATACCACTTTCGTATAAGGAACATTTAAGGGTGTCAGATTATTGGTAGTTGAATCAAGACTAGCGAATGAAATTTGGTCAATAGTCACAATGTTTCCATTGTGAGGGAAATAAATCATGCGAAAGAGTGTCAGTACGACAACTTTCATTGCATAGACGTAGTCTCGCCCAAGGAGTAAATTGAAATCCAAGGGGCCTCGAACTACCATAAGATCAATACAGACAGTTTTACCTTCCAAGGTAATAGGAAAATTAGGAAGGATCCCTAAAGGTTCACTAATGGTTCTATTAAAAGCTGACAGATTCTGTGTAACAGGCACAAGCTGAGGGGAACCCAAAGCTTGCCAAGAATTTGAGGATAAAATACTAACAAAATCACCTTCATCTATATTTGTGCGACGCACATTCTTACCACAAACCTTCACAATGATTTGAAAAGGGATGGAAGAAGGAAGACATGGTTCTTTCAGTCTATTCCAACCAAAGGAAAATACCTCAGTACTTGGAGGGGGCTTTGTAGGAACATGTGAAATGCCCCCATGAGTAGAAGAATCTGATGTAACAAGAACAACGTGAGCGGTATGAATTTCACTCTCTACAGGGAGAGTTGGATCGACCGGACGTGAAATCAAGTCGACCACTTGATCAACTAATGGATCATCAACCTGAGTGATATGATTTTTACTCTTCAATGGAAGAGCATGATTGACTATAACTGGAATTAGATCAATCACTTCGTCAGCTGACGATCGGTTGGGAGAAAGCTTACGATAACCAGTTGGAAGTTGTTGCTGTGGAACAATAAGGTTTTCCAACAATTTTGAGGCTTCATCCATGCGAGGGAAAATGTGAGTTTGATGACTCCCTTTGCATAACCTATAAGGAAACCTAACTTTACCTTTTTGCCCAGGAACCTAACAATCACTGGTTGATGGATCAATAGTAAGTTGATGGGATTTTTCAGACCATACTTCCAAGACCTTAGAAATACCAGGACAATTGATAAGGAAGTGGTCACCCTTACAAAGCTTGCAAGGGTATTTGGGTTTACGATGCATGTTGGAGGTATCGTCAACATTACTAACACTTACAACCATGGTTGGTTGGTTGACTCCTTTCTTATATTTCTTCTTCTTCTCCTTCCCTTTCTTCTTCTTCTTAGCCACCTAGTTACTAGCATCAAGGTTTTTACCAAGTGAAGAAGAAAAAATGGAGGAAGACATGTTGGGAAAAGTGTTGGTCAAGGTTGTCATTGATGTCAATATGGCATTGTTTGTGATGGAAAATATTCTTGTGATGTTGCGCTAACCTCTTGCCCAATTTTTTTGATGAAACCCCAACCCTAATCCTAAACGGGAAAACCCTAGGAGAGAACCCTAACGAGGTCAATCAGGGCTGTTCATATTGTTGGAAAATTTTAACACAAAAATTTAGGGATGATAAAGAGATTGTGGATCAAGGGTGAGCACTAAAAAAAACATTAATACGAATAATACATAAATAGAGGTTTGTCATTAATGTTAAAAGGAGCTTGGGCAAGTGGAAAATTGTCAGTCTGTCAAAAAACATGCACAAATCTCTCCTATTTGTATCACTAGCTTTGACAACATCAAACGCACAAGGAAATTTGTGGGCATTGGCAAGATAAAATTAAGATATAATTTTCCCATGTCTACTAAAACGATAAATAAGAAAAATGGCAGAATAGAGAATGTTGTTGTGACAAATAATCCTACTCAACACACAACTAGAGATACGCAAGATGGTACAAATGCAATCCAACTTAGAGACGGTCTTTCTATCACGTGAATGTTAGTTAATGAAAAAAATTAAAATCAAATTATCCACCTACGTGTTGACTCTCATATCTGAATCACTTCATACGTCGGCTCCTAGAAACCCACAGTTGTCACCTCACCACCTATAACGAAACAAATATATATATATGAAGATCAATTCTTTGGACAAGCAAAAAATTGAATTCGAAACACAAAGCTTCATAGAACGAGCTTCTCAATATAAAACACAGATTCTGGAAAGAAAAATATGCACAACATTCACAGCTCCGACACCCCAAAAAATTCCTCTCGGTCTCTCACAGCAAAATTCGAAGATCGTTCACATTTGGTGTGTGAGAAGGCTCAGGCCAATGATAAAATCGTGAATAGTCACTTGTATCTTACAGTGCGGATTTTTATTTTTCTGTAGACCTGTGAAGCTGTAGCAAACTATTAATTTAGACCTATAGTAATCAACGAGCTCATCACAGTCAGCTCAGACACCTACAGGAGTTTGGAACAACGATATTTTCTTCTTGGAAAATGAAGACAACATCACTGATGGATTAATTGAAGTGCAGTAATGAAGACTAGTGGACAGTGAAGAATTTTGGAAATGACTAAACAGTAAAGAATTATGTCAAGTACATTCAACAATAAAGTACTTAAAAACAATGATGAAGCTTTGAAGGGTTGATTTAAGGAACGTTTGAATACATTATCAGTGAGAGCTTCTTCAACAACCAATTGGAGACCATAAGAGAACCTTGAAGCTCTTGAAGATATCTGTCTAAGTAGCTTTGAAGGTTTGAGAAGCTGACATCCTTGTTGACCTAGAGATGTGGCATTATTGAAGTAATTTTTGAATAAAATTTGGATGGTCCTTGGAAGATTTTAGAAGTCAATTTTAGTAGCATTTCATCACTGGAACTTTGAGCATTGGAGTAGTGATTGAAAAACATTGCAGACATTTTTGAAAGATCTACTGTGTAGATATTACGAAGACTTATTGATTTTAAAAGACTAGTGAAAAATCTGTTGAGCATTCTGGAATATTTGGAGCACACCTTGGAGACATGATGTATTGCTGAAGTCATCATGAGGTAACTTGGAGAAATTGTTTGGGTACGATGAAGAGCAGTGGTGACACCTTCTAAGAAGAAAAGGTTGTCATTGATGACGTAATGTGGAGACTACAATGAAGACTAAGTGAATATTGACAGGGCTCATTGAAGAAGACATTGGGAGCCATAAGTATAACCAAATATATCTTGACGAAATGAAGCAGGAGGTTGGAGCCTCATAGAGACAAGGTTGGTGCCTTTGAAGATAGGGTTGGAGCCCTTGAGGTTGGTGCCTCATAATTGAAAAGGTTGGTGCCTTGGAAGATATGGTTGGAGCCCTAGAGGATAGGAGTTGTCAAGAGACCAGGTTGGAGCCTGTATGGGATATAGGGTTGGAGCCCTTGAGGTTGGTGCCTCAGAATTGACAAGGTTGGAGCCTTGGAAGTCCAAGTCAGTGCTTGGAAAATACAGGTTGGAGCCTGGGAAATTGAAGATTGGTTTCTTCATATAGGGTTAGATCCCCACATATATTTTACTTGATTTATTGTAAAGAAGAAATTAATAAAACATTTATTATTATTGTTCATATTGTGTTCTAAATATAAGTGATCCAACTGGTAAAAATAACAATTGGAAAGAAATACTGATTCACCCCCCTCTCAGTATTTCCAAAAATTGGTATCAGAGCCAGTACCTTCACTCAAAGCCTAATAGCTTGAAGGTTGATCATTAGAACACAAATGGCAAAGCCAAGGAAGAAAGTCTCCAACCCTCTTAAAGATGTGTCTTCCTCAACCATTGAAATTGAAGTAAATCAATTTGTGAAGGCTCCATTGTTCAATGGAAATTTTTATATATGGGTGGAAAGAATGAGGAATTTCTTGAAGACTCAAGGAATTGAAGTATGGAAATTAGTGATTACTAATGACATGATGGACGAAGAATCTAAGGAGTACAATACAAGAGAAATGAAGGCAATTTTGAATGGGTTACCAAATTCTGTGAAGGCCAATTTCGAAAAACGTTCGTCAGCAAAAGTCATATGGTACAAAATTCACGATCTTCACTCAAAAGGAGAATTGAAAATGATCTATAGTAAAGAAGAAGATGGAAAACAAGAAATAATTCCAGAATCCGTCAAGGAAGCTGAAGATAAGAGAGATGACAACAAGGCTAAAGAAGACCTAGAAGATGAAGAGAACAAAGAAGACTTTGAAGAAGATCTCTTGAATAAACTTATGGCTTCCATGGAAGAGATTAACAGTTTGAAAAATGAAAATGAGGAACTTAATAAGAAAGCACAAGATGGTAACCAAGACAAGACAAGGAAGGAAGTTGACTTTGTCAAGCTTCAAGTACAAGAAAGAGATGAGGAGCTCGCCAAACTTAAAGAGGAATTTCATCAAAATAAAAGAAAGCATCATGAAGAAATAATATCTATAACAAATCAATTAGATAAGGCAAAGAAAAGGGAAGAAAATTTGTCAAGCCACCTTGAACAAATAATTAAGAGCTTGAACAATCTTGAAGCAGAGATTGGTCAATACAAGGAAGAGGTCTCCTCTCTTAGATCTCAACTAGAAGACACAAGGAAACAAGCGCAAGGAGCTGAGAAGGTGATGGAAGCAAGGAAACAAGCACAAGGAGCTGAGAAGGTGATGGAAACTTTGGAATTCATAGAAGGACAAGTTAATGAAGCAGAAAAGGAGAGAAACACCATGATATGCCAACTAGACGAAAAGGATGGAGAAATATTGAAACTAAAATAAGACATCAATCTTCTTAAGGCCGAAACATGTGAAGCTACAAGAATAAAAGAAGAATTGGAGGGTAGTCTAGCAAAGGAGAATGAAGAGGTCTTCATAATGAAATCAAATATCATCTCTCTTAAAATCAAAACACATGAAGCAACAAGGATGATGGAAGAAATGAAGAATAAACTACTTATCAAAGATGAAGATTGTGAAAAGTTGAAAGGAGAAATTGTCTTTCTTGAAAAGGAAGTTGAATTGTTGAATAAAAACTTGAAAGCTCTCAAACCCTAGATGACATCCTAAGTCATCAGAGGTCTCCCCTTGATAAATTAGGTCTTGGCTATGTAGGTGAACCTTCAAATAATGCAAAACCTAATTCTTCAAACAATAAGGATGTGGAGAAGCCTAGAAGAAATGTTGATGCCCCCAGTTCCAACAAAGAAAAGGAGAAGATTCAAAGTGACATTGGAAGAAACCCCACTCCAAGAAGACATGTAGATGGTGTCAAGAATGCAGGAGGCAATAAATTTGATCAAAGAATCCCAAGACAGAATGACTTTGGAAGTGCATCAAGGCAATCTCCATCCTCCAGGTACCAAAGTATATTTTTTGGTTATTGTTACTCTTTACAAATTTCGGACACATGGCAAAGGATTGTAGGGAAAACCACAAGGAAAAATATAATGGTCCTCGTCAATCTCCTAGAAGCAATTTTGCAAGAAGAAGTCATGATTTCTTATTCATGAACAAGATAGAGTGCTTCAATTTCCATAACATTGGACATATGGCACGTGATTGTAACTTGACATGGGCCCCTGCACAAGCTAGAACTATGCTAGAGAAGAAGGTTATACAAGTATGGAGAAGGAAACAAGCTGAATCCGGAAGTCTCTTGAACACTTCAGCAAACAACACATGTTGACTAGATGAAGTCATCCTTGATATTCAAGAATTTGATGATGAAACCCTGCCAAAAAGAGATCATGCATACAATTAGGGAGAGTTTGTGATTCTTGAGTATTCTTGCACAAAGTGATCTGTGAGTGGGCCCTATGAAATCCTTGATGAGATACACATGGAATATCTTGATAAATAATCTCTCGGAAGTAACTCCATTAAAGAAAAACATGATATTATTATTATGCCTTCTACTTGATCACACAAGGTGAGAAATCCTTCATGAGCTAAAGGAATTTGTGCAGAAAGGGGGAGATGGTACATCACACGAAGAAATACAAACACATCTATCATGGAACATATTGCCAGAAGAAAGAGCACCATGGCAGGGGGAGTAACATACCTATGAAGGACTACAAATCATGAAGAAAAGAAGCAGCTTGAAAAGGGGAGTATTTGGGCACCCCGTTTTCCATTGATGTCAAAGGGGGAGAGAAATTTGAAGGGCAAGAATATTTCCATCCATGAAATAGGGGGAGACTGTTGGTCAAGGTTTTCATTGATGTCAATATGGCATTTTTTGTAATGGAAAATATTCTTGTGATGTTGCCCTAACCTCTTGCCCAATTTTTTTGATGAAATCCCAACCCTAATCCTAAACGCGAAAACCCTATGGAGGTCAATCAGGGCTTTTCATATTGTTGGAAAATTTTAACACATAAAAATTTAGGGATGATAAAGAGATTGTGGATCAATGGTGAGCACTACAACAAACATTAATACAAATACCACATAAATAGAGGTTTTTCATTAATGTTAAAAGGAGCTTGGTCAAGTGGAAAATTGTCAGTCTATAAAAAAAAAGGCACATATCTCTCCTATTTGTATCACTAGCTTTGACAACATCAAAAGCAAAAGGAAATTTGTGGGCATTGGCAAGAGAAAATGAAGATATAATTTTCCCACGTCTAATAAAAAGATAAACAAGAAAAATGGCAGAACAAAGAATGTTGTTGTGACAAATAATCCTACTCAACACACAAATAGAGATACGCAAGATGGTACAAATGCAATCCAACTTAGAGACGGTCTTTCTATCACGTGAATGTTAGATAATGAACAAAATTGAAATTAAATTATCCACCTACGTGTCGACTCTCATATCTGAATCACTTCATATGTCGGCTCCGAGAAACCCACAGTCATCTCCTCACCAACGATAACGAAACAAATATATATATATATATATATATATATATATATATATATATATATATATATATATATATATATATATATATATATATATATATATATATATATATGAAGATCCTTTCTTTGGACAAGCAAGCAATTGAATTCGAAAAACAAAGCTTCATAGAACGAGCTTCTCAATATACAACGTAGATTCTGGAAAGAAAAATATGCACAACATTCACAGCTCCAATACCCCAAAAAATTCATCTCGGTCTCTCACAACAAAATTCAAAGATCGTTCACATCTGGTGTGTGAGAAGGCTCAGGCTAATGATAAAATCGTGAATAATCACCTGTATCTTACAGTGCAAATTTGTATTTGTCCATAGACCTGTGAAGCTGTAGCAAACTATTAATTCAGACCTACAATAATCAACGAGCTCATCACAGTCAGCTCAGACACCTACAGGAGTTTGGAACAGTGACATTTTCTTCTTGGAAAATGAAGACATCATCACTGATGGATTAATTGAAGTGCAGTAATGAAGACTAGTGGATAGTGAAGAATTTTGGAAATGACTAAACAACAAAGAATTATGTCAAGGACATTCAACAATCAAGTACTTAAAAATAATGATGAAGCTTTGAAGGGTTGATTTAAGGAGTGTTTGAAGACATAATTAGTGAGAGCTTCTTCAGAAACCAATTGGAGACCATAAGATAACCTTGAAGCTCTTTAAGATAGCTATCTGAGTAGCTTTGAAGGTTTGAGAAGCCGACATCCTTGTTGACCTAGAGCTATGGCATTATTGAAGTAATTTTTGAAGAAAATTTGGATGGTCCTTGGAAGATTTTAGAAGTCAATTTTAGCAACATTTCATCACTGGAACTTTGAACATTAGAGCGGTGATTGAAAAACATTGCAAACATTTTTAAAATATGTACTGTGCAAATCTTATGAAGACTTATTGATTTGAAAAGACTAGTGAAAAATCTGTTGAGCATTTTGGAAGATTTGGAGCACACCTTGGAGACATGATGTATTGCTGAAGTCATCATGAGGTAACTTGGAGAAATTTTTTGGGTACGATGAAGAGCAGTGGTGAAACCTTCTAAGAAGAAAAGGTTGTCATTGATGACGTAATGTGGAGACTACAATGGAGACTAAGTGAATATTGACGGGGCTCGTTGAGGAAGACATTAGGAGCCGTAAGTATAACCAAATATATCTTGACGAAATGAAGCAGGAGGTTGGAGCCTCATAGAGACAAGGTTGATGCCTTGGAAGATAGGGTTGGAGCCCTAGAGGATAGGAGTCCTCAAGAGACTAGGTTGGAGCCTGTATGGGATATAGGGTTGGAGCCCTTGAGGTTGGTGCCTCAGAATTGACAAGGTTGGAGCCTTGGAAGTCCAAGTCAGTGCTTGGAAAATACAGGTTGGAGCCTGGGAAATTGAAGATTGGTGCCTTAATCTAGGGTTGGAGCCCTACTTATATTGTACTTGATTTATTGTAAAGAAGAAATTAATAAAAGCATTTATTCTTATTGTTCATATTGTGTTCTAAGTATAAGTGATCTAACTGGTAAAAATAACAATTGGAAAGAAATACTGATTCACCCCATTCTTAGTATTTCCAACACGAATAAGGTAAAGGTTCAACATGAGGTTGGTGATGTTGAGACGGAGAACTCTGCTGAGGTGAAGCATCCAGTTGAGGTGGAATAATTTGAGTATTCGGGGCCAACGAAGTTGAAAATAACCATACTGGTAAACCTATTGTAAATTCAGGTAATGAAAATGTAGCCATATAAGGAGGACCAACATTTCCAAAGAAAGGAAAATTACTTTGATTCTCGTTAAGAGGGGTTCCTTGGTTGGTAAATTCTGGAACTATTTCCATTATATTCAACTTCAGTGAATTTTATTAACAATTTAAAACTATTCACAATTCACAATTCACACCTAACAATTAAAATTCACAATTCACACCTAACAATTAAAACTCACAATTCACACCTAAGGTCTCTAAAAAGTAAAAATAAATAAATGAACACGCGCTATCAAATCTAGGAGTCAAACCACACAAACAGTATGTTTCCACAATAATAACACTAATTGGCGATGAAATCCAGCGTCGTAGAAATTAATGTGGAAAACTGGTGGTTGGAACAGTTACACTGACAACCTGCTTAATGAAATAGATCGGTGCAAGTACCTCCACTATGCCATCTCGAAGTGAAGTGCACCCTTCGGAAAGTCCAAGTGAGTCTAGTCAACATCTGCTCCAGGTACAGTGGGACCTTCCCTCCACCATCACCTTGGGAAAAATCCTAAAGATTATGGCCACTAAGGTCACCAACTGAGACAATTATACTTGGGGGAACAATCTACTATCCGATATACACGCAAGGGCAGAGTAACAAGCTCAATCCCCTTGAAGGCTCCTTGATACAATCCAAGGTTTACCAAAAAGTGACCCCAGGCTCCTCGACAATGGTCTATCCAAAGATTACCTTTTGTATTACATGCACATCTTCTATCTTTCCCAATGAGATAGGTACGATTACCTCACTGGTTCTGACACGATCTCATGCTTGACTCTTTTAAGAAGAGATTCCCAGAGCACAATTGCAAGAATTGGAATTTTTCCTACCACAAGATACTATTGTTTGTTTAGTTTCTTTGGAAAGTTAACTACACCCTATTCCAAAGCACTAATCATGAGCTAGATTGGTGGAAAGAGCCCTAGAAAATATAAAAATTTCTAGATGAATTTTATTAAGCGCTATGTTATTTGGGCCGTTATTACTCAAAGGGTAAATGGATATGAAACCAATGGTGTTATGACCTAACCCAAAACTGAATGCAATCGAATATGATAATGTAATCTTTTCAATTCGATGAATCCTAATTAAAGTAAGGAAAGAGGTTCCATTTGCTTCCAACAATGCAAAGATTGATAAATAAGAGAAAATATAACAAATTCTCTAGTGCACTAATTTCATCAAGAAAAACTAATGCTTTTTCCAGAATTTAAACTATGCAGTTGTAATCTATGCACAATTCACTTGAAAACTATGCAAATGTAATCTATGCACATTTTTCATTCATATTCGGTAGTCTATGCAAGATAATTCTCAGACAAAAGATGATTCCAATGTAATATAAGAACCAATCAAGTGTAAGTAAATAAAATTGGGTGAGAATTCCAAAGGTCAAAAAATAAAAACATTCAAATGTGATTAACACTCAGACACAATTTAGCTCCCCCTGACGAATGAGGGGGAATTTTTTTTGCAAAAACAAAAGAAAAAAGATGCAAAATTGTTAAGATACTGAGACAAAACTCAAAGTAATGACCAAAGGAAATAAAATTAAGAGTTTCTCCAAAAAGAGACTCAAAACACCTAATTAACTTAACGGAGACTGACGCAAAAGTTGCTGAAACGAAATTGACACATAAGATTTTAACAGTCAAGACAAATTGGGGAAAACATAAAGAATTTGTTAATCTGGCTCCTAAAAAGAGAATTATTAATTTTTTTAAAAATTTCCACAAGTCCGCAGGTTCTAATGGAGAGAAGAGCGGTACCACACTGTTTTGAACTAAAAATTGCGGAGGCTACCACAATGTCTTTAAATAAAAACCGCAGAGACCAGGAAAAACACAGAAAAAATAAAAATTCAGATTTTCTTTTCAGGGATTCTGATAATTTTTCTACCCAACCCGATTTCAGAATAATCAAAATCAGAAGACTCTAAAATTAAAACTAAAAAATAAAAAGGAAAACTAAGTTCTATTCCCCAGTGAGTCGCCATTTTGTTACACATATAAATCCTTCTTGCGGACAAGAACGATCTCCCTAGTATCTTAAGGATATCTAGAAACAAACAACCAAATTTAATCCTTTTTCTTGTCTTTGATTACAGGTTGTACATGCTGAATTGACCTCTTTTGGAGCAACTGGATTGAAGATTACAACAAACGTTGGACTTTAGGTAGGAGCATGTCCTCTTACTTATTTAATTAATAATTCTGAATCATAATGGTCTAGAGAAAATGGTTTACATTTGGTTATTTGTTTATAGATATCCTTCGGATACTAGGGAGATCATTCTTTTCAACACGAAGGATTTATCCGTGTAACAAGGTAACAAATCATTTCTACTAGAGGATCTTGAAGGAAAAGAAGTGCTAGGAGGACCAATCAATGGTAGGTTCCTCAAACACTATCTTACTTGATCATTGAAGAATAAATTCACTGTCATTGTACATACCATTTTAAATTTGATGTCCTAACAATAAAGAACTTGTTGCAGAAGTTTGAAGCCCAAGGAGAAGGCCATGAGACTTCTACATACAACTCATGTTTTCTTTCAAAAAGTTAAATAAGTTTCAGTCAATTGTCAAGTTAGATTCAAGTTAGTTTTTTCTAGTCAAAGTCATTTCTGGATTTAGTTCATCATTTCTAGTTTGTCAAAGTTTTTCAAATTCCAGTTTGATTCCATTTCCCAATGGTAAGGCTACATGATATACGGTGTTATTGAAACCTCCTGAAGGAGCTGCCATCCCCAGCTGGAGACAATGTTAGCTCAAGTATGTCAGTGATAAAATGACTCTTCAGTTGTTTTCCATAAATTCATAGGTCAAAAATTTTTACTTTTTTTCGAACAAGTTCTTAGAAAATAATTTTGATCACTGAGGAAGTCTAAATCATGTTTGTTTCTCTTTCATTTCATTCATCACCGCCATCATTGTCAAGGTAATCTCTATCATAAATCAGTTTCAAGGTCACCATCTCCATAATCATCATTTAAGAGGTCTAGGGTTAGGTCACTTCGTTTCATATAGGTCATTGTCTAGGTTCATTTCTGCCTTTGAAAAATATTCAAATTTTCATTTAAAATAAGGCAGAAACCCTCAATTTCATTCATAAAACCCTAATGAAGGATCAAGCATGTTTATAAAGATGAAATAAAAGCCACCTCTCATGTTTCATATGGCTCAAGTTCCAAAAAATTTCAAATCATCTCATTTCTATCTCACTGTCTCATGAAAAATAAGAATATTGTCTGACTATCTCATGTAAGGACCAAAAAGTCATCATTGACTATGAGAACTTAAAAGGAGGTCAATCTAACCTATTGTTCCAGTCAAATCCAAAGGGAGTCATTTCCAATATTAAAGATACCTCATCTTGTTTTGAAAATGGTCATATCCAAAATGTGAAATATTTCAAAGTTTTTAAAAGAAATCTTGTTGTCTCATTAAAAGGGAGAAGTTTTGTTTCATAAAAAGGAAAATTGTGTCTTCATGTCTCATTTCAAATGTCATAAAATCACCTCAAGTGTCAAAGAATGCAAATGAGGTCAATTTTCCTTCTTATCTCATTTGAAGGGGAAACAAGTCATTATCAAAGTGCAAAAAGGGTAAAAAAATTCATTTTTAATTTTCAAAGGGGTAATGGTCATCTCACAAGTCTATAAAAGGGCAATGCAACCCTCATTTTATTCATTTTTACCCTTCTCATGAATGTGAGAGAAGCTCTCCCCTTCATTTTCCCTCCATAGTTCCTACCCTCCAAAGCATATTAACCCTCAAATCTCATTAAAACCACTTGAAAGCCTTCAAAAATTACCTTTTCTTACGCTTCTAGGAATCTTATTACATTGTTGGATTACTTTGTTATGATTTTGTTGACGCTGTGCAACAAGTGTTACCCTTCTGGAGCGCTGCGCAGGTGCTGCTGCGCAAGTGCTACACACATCAGTTGTTACGCTTATGCCTTAGTTGTTATGCTCCTATAGAGCATAGTTTCCCGCGTTTAAAGCCTGGGGACCCTCTAAACTTTCAAGGCTCGTGCTCCAAAATTTCGTGTGGCCTCCATACAAGGTAAGGTACCCTCTCATGTTGGTGTTTGGTTTAATAGTGAGGATTTAAAACCATTTCATGCTCGTTTTATGCTATCTCCATATGTTCATTGTCTACATATAAAAGTTTTATTATGACAAACCCTAACCTATCCCTTTGACCTAAAACCATAACCCATCATTTAAACAATGACTCCTACATCCCCCATGCTCCATATATACACTGCTATCATCTACACTACCATCCTAAACATTTCAAAAACAAATAATCACTAATCCAAGCTTTTCCACAATGAAAACAATGAAAAAAGTGAAAATTAGGGATTGACCGTGTTTTAGGCTTTTGAATACCCTAAAATTATCCATTTGCCCTCATTCCACTTGCAATGTGGAGCTAAGGTTCCATAATCCTCACTAAAATTTATCAAAATTTTTAATTAGCTCCATGGCCCTCAAACATCAAAAACACTTTTTTCACAAGTTTTTCCCACAGTCTAAATTGGGAATTTCTCGTGTTTTGAGGTTTTGACCATCCTAGAATTATTCATTTCTCTTCATTCCATTTACATTGTGGAGTTAAGACACTACCCTATCTGTTAGTGTGAATTCTAATCGCAAGCGTATGAAAAAAACTCACTTTAGTTGTGCATAACAAACAACCCTAACATCAAAGATGGTTGCCAATTTCTTTGGATATGTAGTTAGTTGATCAGAATAAATGCTACAAAATCTATATGTATGCAGTTAAAGACATTAAACAACAAATAAAAGCAAGAGTTTCTCTATGCATCCAATAGACAAGACAATAATATTTTTAAAGAATTTTTGTATTATGAAACCTGGGAAGGGAACATAGAAGATGTTACCAGTCCCCCTCAATGGGATGGGTTCTTGTATGTCCTCAATGCTTCAGATCTAAGATCTCTCTCTCTTGATGGTGTAGAAAACCTAGACAAAAATGGAACTAAAAGGGAGCTCACAATAAAAAAGATAGAAAAATATGACATTGATGGAGGATCAAAGTCAGAACAAAAGTATAGTTCCAGAGTGATCTTTAGGCAACAAAAGGTAGTGAATGAATGGAAAAACCTTTCTATTTATAACAAAATATTGAGTTAGTATAGATATTGGTGCATAATTAAAATATTATTAATCAAATCTAGATCCAACTTTTATGGAATATTTTATTATTTTTGTTGGAGGGAAAAGGAATTTGAATTTGGTCAAATCTCTTTATTTGTAAATAATAAATAAATAAATGATTTATTTGTTATTTTAAGAATGTGGTTGAGTAATAATTAAATAAATAATGATTTATTCAATTATTTATAAATGATTTAGTCAAATTTAAGAAGGAATATTATTTAAATAATGTTTTATATAATTATTCCTAGAAAATAATAAGATAAATAGTGATTTATCTAATTAATTTTCTTGTTTTGGGTTAAATATGACCAGGAATATTAATTAAAGTGTTGTTTAATTAATTATCCCTTGAGGAAAACCAAACAAATAGGGATTTATTCGATATTTTCTCATGGGGTTTCCTGTTTTGATCATAAACAACTTAATAAATTATGGATTACTATGTTATTTTTCATAGTGAAAGCAATTTTACTAGGGTAAAATTGGTCTTACACGGTGTACTTTGGTCCATCTAATAGTAATAGGTTAAATGACCAAAAATTGGTGTAACAGATTGTCCCCTAGTGTGCGAGCGTTAGGAGCTAATCGTATGAACAAAGTAAGTTGTAAAAACTCAATCACTAGACACCGAAGGGGGAGTTAGAGAGAGAAATATAAGGTAGAATAAAGCACTAGAGGACAAGACCCTGAGGAGGTGAGACTTACAGGTGCGAAAAGTCTCTTTTATGAGTGAGTACTTGTTCAACATGAGGCGGGGGAGGCATACCTATGCCCGCCGAGATAACAAAGTACAAAGAATAATGCATCTAGTAAACAAGGGACTGAACTATATAGTACATGCTAGCATAAACATGGGCTAGATAAAGACATGATAAATAATCCCACAGACATACTGTGCCTGGGACAAAAACCAGAGCTTATACAATAATATCTGAGTACATGAGATATAAGTACAACCAAAGAGGCCCTGTAAAACAGGAAAGGGCTCTGAAAATATGAATAATACATGCAAACTAAAGAGGCACTGCAAGAGGTTGAGGCTGGAACCATCAATTCTATGGAGCTGAATCCAAGGCTGTAGTAGAGAAGTCATCCAGGTATGTGGGGGGCTACTTGAAGGGCCACCCCCTCATGGGGTCTGAAACATCTCACACACACCCGGGAATCACGGTACAATCTGTTGCATCACTGAACCATCAAGTATACAGTTCTCAATCATGCCATAAGGATCTGGAGCTGAGAAACAATAAAGTCAAAAGGAAATAAAGAGTCCCTTTGCATGATTCGAGGCACCGAACAAGAGTGGAAGTTGGAACGAAGGTACAACGCCCTCTAGACCTGTCTTCTGGAATGAATAAGTTGATGTCGATAGAAGGAGGTCCGCCATAGGTGAGGCAATAAGGGATCCTCAACTAAGGCACGAGAGATAATAATAGAGCGACTGATAGACTGATACCACGGATAATGGTGGAATGGGGGGTACTGAGTAGCGGTCTGGAAACTTCCCTTGTTAGAGCATAAAGGGCATGGATGACATGAAAACGAATGGCACAATACCAGAGGGGATGGGGGACAGTATGAATGAAGGCCACAATGTGCGGCATGAGAGAGGAACAAAGAAATGAAGGATGGAGGACTATAGTAGGATATAAAGGGACTCAGGATCTACTCCATGGACGTGATGATGACTTAACTCGGATGCTCTAAACAAGGGCGACTTGATGATGCTGCCACACGGAACAGGCCCGGTGGGGACAATAAAAACATGAGTACAAGATGGTTACTCATCACTAAAATCGGCATGAGCATGGAAAAGTATGAAGGAAAATTGGTTCCCCAGGTAAAAGTGTTGCAAGTGAAGAAATTTGATTTTGAGGAGTGGTGAAGTGACCCTTCTTGGAAAAAATGTGTCGAGGTGAAGTATCAAATCACAAAAAACTAAAGGATATCCATTTGAGAGCTCGGTGAGAGCTTTCCAATGGTGAAAATAGTTTGTCAAACTGAGCTACAGTTTGGTCGCAGCCGTCGAAAGAAAAATTTGGGGTTTCTCTTTTTATAAGGTGTTTTCCCTCCAATTTGATTAATTTGCAAGTGTAGTTGTGGTGAATGTAGAGAGGAGAAAAAGCCCTAAATCTTGCGGTGATCGTAGTGGACAAAATGACCGTTGGAATCGAGATCCGTCAGTTATAGGTAAGAGGCCTAACCCTACTCTTTCATTTCAGTGGATTGAAATTTCAGTTTAGGCACCTAGAGCTTAGGAACATACCCCTGCTCTTCTTCACGGTTGGGCCACACTTTTTGCGGAAATATTTGCAACTTGGGTAGAAAGTTTTGGGTAGAAAACAGCCAGAGTGTATATATCAGGTAATGACTGGCAGGGGCCGGGGCAGGAGCTATAAGTCGCCGGCTCATTCTTCAATAGGCACGCGGTCAGAGATCTAATTTTCCTCCCACTTCCCCGGAAAAAGCCTGAAAAGTGCGACTTGTCAGAGAGAGGGATTTTGGTGTTGTTTCTTGGCTTAGAGCTGGGTTTTTATGGTTGAAAGTAGACTTTCCTTTCCATACACTGATAAATATGATGGTTTTGTGAAAATATGGCAGAGTTGAGGATCAATTGGAGAGAGAGAGACCTGGACACATTACGGTCAGACATCTGAGAGGATCATGGTGTCTGCACTGCATTGGCCAGGTTTGGGGTCTTGAATTTTGTGGAGAACCCTTTGATGAGAGCCGGAGAGCCCTTGTTGGTTCAGATTTTCAGCTATTGGGATCCGGATCATGAGATATTTATAGTGTAGGGGCACCATATCGAGTTGAATGTCTAGGATATATATTTTTTGACTGGTCTCCCACCACTTGGGATGGTGGGAAATACAGAGCCAGTGTTACTGTGGGGGTGGAAAATTATGGAGTTTTTGGAGCGCCATTTCCAACTAGGTCTCCATGTAAAGGGGACACGAATACCAACCAGGGATCTAGAGCGGCTAGAAACCCGTGCTGTGGCCATAGCGGTGCTGCGGATCCTGGGAAACCAGGCACTCCACCACATCACTAGGGGTCAGATGATTCTTGTTAAGAGTGTGTTGAGTGGGACCTACTATGAGTGGGCCCAAATGATGCTGTCATCATTGAAATGACAGTTTTCATTATGCAAGTGGTAGGTGAACCACGATTGTGCATATGGCACAGTGCTGTGCTTGCTCTTCTTTGGGAAGATCCTGACACTTCCGCCTCGCATACAGATCCAGGATGGGGGCCCTAGAGAGCCCAAGATGCACCGCTAAGAGTGGAAACTGTGCTGAGGGAGAGGTGGGGCAGTCAGACGGGTGTTTCAACCTGAGTTTTTCACTCATTGGGATTAGATGCCACTATACATAGACGACTACCCCTACAATGGGATGAGTTATCACGAGTACCCAAACTTTCCACTGCCGCCTGGTCGAGTTTGGGGGCTTGATAGTAAGTGACAAGTTGCTAATATTTTATGTGCATTTTAAAGTTTCAAAATATTGTATGTGGTACTGATTCATTCATTTTTGGTATGTAGATATAGCACCGGTGAAACCAACCGGGTATATGGGGTGGCCTACAGTATCAGGAGCTACAACACCAGGTGAGTCGAGGGGTCCACAAAATGAGGATGCAGTTTCCCTCCTGGAGGACATCCTTCGTAGATATGAGAGCCTTCTGACTGGTGTTTCAGAGCGTGGATGAAAAGGTCTTGATTACCAGTACATAGAGTCATGTATTGATCTGACCTCAGAGTGGCGAGGAGTCATGCGGCACATGGTGATGGCCGGATTGGGATGCGTGATCTAAGAGCTTCCGGAGCCGAGCCATTAGCTCGAGAGCCTCTAGATAGTGATTAGGTGTAGGGGCAGGTGGTGCCCCCAGTTTTGAGTTTTTGTAACATGCTATGGGCATGTCATATGTATCAGAGTTGATGGACTCTAAAACATTTTAATCGACACATATAAAGGGATATTCATCATTTTATGGTTTATTTTTATTGTATTGTGTGAAATGTGTGTGATAAATGCCAATCTAGAATATTATTTGCAATGCTATCTACATAGTGATTTTGTGCTCTAGGTACATGATTGAATGTAATGATTTCAAATTCACACATCAAAAGCTTCACTCGTAAATATCTACTAAAAAGGACATGATTATGCACATGATAGACACCATTCAATTGCATGACAAGAAGTAGGGACTCTAAACGAACATGAAGATGAAGGATGCGATTGGAAGGGGCATTAGCTAATAAACCTAGCACTACATCATATTTGGCCTAGTTATTGGTGCCAGTACCAATGCATACGCCTTTGGAGAGAACAAGCGAATGTAAGGGGGTAAATATGGTCCAACCTGCCAAGGCTAGATTCTGGGAGTAGCGAATTGCACCATCAGCATAAATGATATATGGTGTGGACAAAAAATGAGATGGTGATCCATATGAAAGGTTCCACAAGACAACAAATGAGAGGATGATGAACAATACTGACAACCCGAATGCAAGGTAGAAATCAAAAAAACACTGCTAGAGGGAGTGATCTGGGTAGGATGTTTACCACCCACACATTGACAGGTAGGTAGTGTGTGGGAGCTTCTGTGGGGGAAGCTTGTGCTCAGGTCATGAAATTCACCATAAACACGGATGGTGCCATTCCTCTTATGAGCGGGAAAGATGAAGTCAGGGGTGGAAAAGGCTTCCATGATGTCGTCATCACAGTAGAAGATGGGGCGACTGGTGGAAGGGTAACCACATGACTCGAAAAATCTACCTAAATCATCATCATGGGAAGAAAGGTTCACATGCGCATCATCATAGGGCATGACAGAAGAACAAGCAGATAAGGGATCCACTGATTTTGAGCCCATGGTGATCACTGAAGGGAGGTCAAGTGGGTCAAGTGAAGCAGAAGGGGAATTCCCAGAGGGATCTTCCACCATGGATCTCATAGATGATGACAGGTAGAGGATAGTGGCCGAAGACTCCGTCATCTCGACATCAGGAGGGGGAATGTCAATGGGAGAAGAGGTATCCTCAGGTTGGCCTGAAGCATATCGCGCGAGTATGGGAGAGGTGGACTGGTTCTGCTCAGTCTCGTACTCCTAAACTACTTAAAAAGAGGCACGGTAATGCTTGAGGCGGGGAAAAATATGGGTATAATGGCTATGGATATTAGAAAAAAAATAGGGGTGGTTGGTGTGAATAGCCTTGGGGTTCTTGGCTACATTCGAGGAAGAGAAAAAGGCTTCAAGGACCTTAGACTCATGAAACATGACATTAACCATGGGCTTGATGCGAGGAAATTCAGGACAATGATGGGTGGCATGACTGACAACATCACACAAAACACACGGAGGGGTACACTTTGGAGGCTGAGGAGAAGCCGTGGTTGTTTGGGAAGCCTTGTCCTTAGGTGCCCTTTTGCGAGCTTTTCCCCCCTCACCCAAAGCTTTCGCAACAAGAGTAGGTTCCTGTTGAGGTGGATGAGGCACAGAAGTAAATGGAGGGGTCATGGGGCCCAGTTGGACCGGGGTCAAAGAAGTATAAGGTTTGGGCTGACCAGACGGGATAGTGGCTGGGGGATCAATGTACCAGACTGGGATCCCTAGGGTCATGTTAGGAAGAGGTAAGGTAGCCATAACAGGTACCAAAATTACTCCAGGAGGGGGAGCTGGAAACAATATCTTACCGTAGGTGTAATGGCCAGGCGGGACAACTTCGAGATGGTTAAGGCCAGGAGGAACCATTCCAGGAGGGTAGATAGGCTCATGGATACGAGTTGTAGATGAGGGGCCTTGAGGGGGGGGGGGGGGGGGGGGTTCTGAAGGCTGAGTCGAGGTGCTAGGAGCAGGTTTCAGAGGGCAGGGCTGTTGACTAGTCAAACTAGTCCGTTTGACATCGGACTGAGATGATTGCATCATGGAAATGTTCGACGAGATGGGATCCGAGATAGGAGGAGAGAGACCAGGGAATAAACCAAGAAAAGAGGAGTCCTTGTAGACTCTGGGTGAGACACTGGTCGGAGGTTCGACTACTTGTTTATTTTCCACCGAAGAGATGATCGACTCAGGGGAGGTCTGAGACTTCGATTTGTAATATGTGAACTGGTCAATGGTGACAATATTTTCGTTATGGGGAAATAACATCTTACGGTGAACCGTAGATGGGACAACAGACATCACATAAGTGTAGCTATGACCCAAAATAATGTTGTAGTCTAAGGGGGCATCAATGACTTCTACGTCAACACAAAAAGTCTTGCTCGCAAGAGTGATAGGACAATTGCGGAACATGCCAAGGGGCTGGGAAGAGTGGCCATCCCACGCTCGGAGGGTGATAATGGGAGGGGTTAACTCAGGAGATCCAAGTTGCTTCCAAACCAAAGCGGACATCACACAGATGGATGCTGCCTCGTCAATGATACAAAGGGAGACGTTGGCATTTCGGATCTTGAAAAGAATTTGGAAGGCGACGGAAGTAGGAAGGGGAGGATGTTCTGACCGTTCAACATCAAAGAAAATCAAATGATAATTTGAAAGATCCACAATGCCCATGGAATTTAGTATATATTTTCTTTATGAAGGGTATGACTGGAGGACTTCCAGCATTGACATGGTAGCAGGGGATTATGCCAAGTAATCTACTATACTATACGAATGGGCATCTTTACCAGAAGCAACATCTTGGTGTAATGGTCCCTTGGGGATATTGGTATGAACCTATGCTTAAGGTTGAGAAATCATTAAAGGACCATTGGGTGTTGAAAGAGGCTATGTGGGACCCGAATAAGGGGGTTCGAGGGCAGACATAGTGGGGGGCTTGTTGTACTAACGGGACCGAGTCTGAAGGTTGAAGTCAATGGTAATGGGTTGCTCAAAGTTCATCATGAGAATATGGTAATCCTAGGTAAGAGATGGAAGAGCTTGAGTGGCTGCCTGACTTTCAGGGGGTTGGGTAGCCACGAATGTTTGATGGGGGAAAGGATTGGTAAACACAGCCGATTAGATAGGTGCAACATTGGGAGGAACTGAAGCGGAGGCCTGCTGTCCTCGGGATGTTGCTTGAGCTTCCCACATCTGACGCATCTGAGGTAAAAGAGGACAATCATGGGTGTAGTGACCATAAACAACACAACAAGAACAAGGTTTGTTCATGCAAATAGGCCTGTCCTGCTTGGGCTGAGTGCCCTCTTGCTGGGTTGCTGTGTTAGGTGCATTCCCTTGGGGATTTGGTCCTGGATTACCTGGGGTAGATTGGTTTTGGTTGCCTTTCCTCTTATTTTTGGAAGTAGGAGGATTAGTTGCACCCTACTGTGCATACCCCTGGCCCTGGGGGGTGGTGGCTGTTGTTGCAGAGGTTGAGAAGGCAAGGGAGGCTGCGGTGCTAATGCTGGAGGATTTGGAGCATCATGGTACGGATACAGATAATAAGGAGGTTGGGAAAAATTGTGGTAAATAGGCTGGGAAAAAGGAGGAGGCATGCCGTATCATGGATACATGCTACCAGAAGGGGGATAAGTGCTAGAGGAGCTGGCCCCTCCTTGAGGGAAATCATAACCCATGGGAGGATGAGTGTACGGATGAGAAAGGGATCCAATGATAATGTCAGTGGCATGGGATGCCCCCGGTGCGTTGGCACCACCGAGTCTAGGGAGATCAGCTAAGATGGTACAAACATAACCAGACTGTGCATAGAACAGGTCATATTTCAATGTAATCTGGAGGGTAGCTTCTTCGGTCCGAGGGAAATAAGATGCGACATCTTTTCCAATAGCAGGAAAAAAGGATCTGAGAAACCAGTCCATGTAAACATTGTCTTCGAAGGTATGGGCTCGACATAGGCTCTTTCTTCTCTGACATGGTGCATATTACGGTCAAGGATACTTACCATCATGAAAATATATTGCATGGGAGGGTGAACCAACATTGCTTTTTTAAATCACAGAGAAAGAAGGAGGAGTATCATTTGTGAAATTAGTTGCTGAAGAACAAGTTTTCTAGAGTGTATCTTGATGAGGAGTCTTAGATTTCAGACAAGATCGCATAGGAAGACATAGAAACAAAGCTAGGTGAGCTCTTCTAGCTTTGCCACCTATCACATTTTAGCAGAAAAATTTATTAATTACGGAAGATGACTAAAAGAGGAGGAAAGCTAAAACGAATTGAACCACAAGGAGCTAACCTAGTGAATGAAAATTCGAATGTGAGAAGGTTGTTTGTTCAAGAAGGGTGGTATTCTCTGTGCTCAAGGCTGGGAATCTCTCACTTAGGAGTACCTCAAGAGTTTGCAAAATTTTTCAATGGAAAAGAAGCCACCATCTATGGTATTAAATTATAGGTATCAGGGGATTTAATTGCTGAGCCATTCAACCTTCCATAGGAAGGAGAAAGGTGGTTTAAAGGTTAAGTCATTGGGAGGAGACCTCAACAGTTTTCTCAAGGATGGACACAGATATCATAACTGGGCCAAAGGAATTCCTAGTAGTTTTCTAACAAATGAATGGGTAGAAGCTATTAAACTGATCAAGATTTACCTCACTTGTGAAAGGATGTATAAAATAGTGTTTCTTTATCATATGAGATTTCTGTTTCATGTTGTAGGTATGAAGACCCTCAACTAGCCATAATATTTGCTGAAGAGTCTGACAAAGATGTCAGCTAGGATTCAAACATATATTACTACTTCAGAATACATCTTGTATCATCAAGATCTCATCCAAGAGTTAGTTGAAGAAGAGTTAAGGAAAATAAATTAAACATGGGACCATTTCTTGTTTTACAAGTCAAGCCAACCCGCACCTACACCTCCATCCTCACAAAAACACCCTCAGCCTGCAAAAAGAACCAAGGGGAAGGCTAATAAAGAGAATATCCATAAGGCCAAGAGAAGAAAATAAAAGACTCCTTCAGTCAAGGTTGAGAGAAAGTTGGAGAAGGGAGAGAGCTCATTAATCAACAAACCCAACTCCATGAAATTTGTGCCTCCCATTTCTCCTTTTCCTAATGTCTACACCAGATATCGAAGAGGAAGGTATGCATCTGCAGAAAAATATAAAGCACAAGTTCTACATGTTATAGCATCTTTTATCACCATCATATACATAATGACTTATGCATTGGCCTTGAGAAACCCTTCCCTTCAGACTTGGACATATTTATCAAAAAACAGTTTCTTAAAACCCATACGTGACTCTCCCCATACTTTTTCGGGTATATACACGAGAACATACATAGAGAATCACGTATGACATTTAAAACATTAAAAAATATATAATTTCCCTATTTTAGAGGCAGGGTTTACGGTTGTTCCAGTAACTTAACCACCCCAACCCATGGTCTAACTGTTCCCAACTGCAAAAAATAATTTGAGGGAGTATAAAAGCCCCTCAAGGGAATGGCCTAAGGGGGGAAGAGAGAGATAAATATAGATATTATATGCTGTTGGAGCCCTATCCGAGTCTGATATATTCTCGTGCCTCTTGCACTTCCCAGATTTTTTCAGGAAACCCTTGTTTCCTTGAGATGTTCACTCACACTATGTGACATCCATTGTGCACTATTCTTGGAAGAAATTTTGAGAGGCTGGGGTTAGCCAGATCCAGAGGACAGTATGCTCAAAGGCTGTGGTAGATTTCAGGTGATCTCTCCACGTTTGCTTACTGTACGTGTCATTAATAACAAAAGTACCATCTTGTTCCTGATGTTTACGTGTCAATAATATTTTATACATGTGTAATTATCGTAAATTTTTCATTTAATATTGTTTGTATGAGATTATGCATGCTTTACACTAACATCTAGAACATATATATGATGTAAAACTAGGATTTTGTGTTCGTTCTTTGTTGATTTACAGATTGCGGAGCACAAAGAGTTGCAGTGGGTTTGCACCCCGTGGGATCTATTGCAACAGAAGGATAGCCGGGTAAGGTATGCAACCTGTAGATTATAGTTTAATGCATAGAATTTGGTTAAGTGAGTCCTTATTGTAATGAAATTCCCCTGATCTGTGAAGGTTCATCAACCCAAGAACTTTAGGGTAACATTTCCCGAAACACTGCCGAAAATTCTAGAAGCAGATATTCAACAGAACATGTAGAAAGAGTATCAGCCCACAAATTCTGATGAAGAACTCCTCAAAGATGAATGGTATGATATCAATAACAGAAAAAGGAAAGAGGAGGCCAAACATGTTGTTGATACCAGAAAAAGACATACCAGAGACAACAACAAGTTCAAGCTCAAGTCTAATGCTCTCCACAATCCAAGTTTTTTGACAGAGGTCATTGATGTAGAAGAAAAATATGAAGGCTAAAAGACAAATGAGTCCAAGAAGAAAGATAAAAACAAAACCCCTTCAGAGAAGCAAATAGAACCCTCAAAAAGAAGAAAGATTCAAAGGGGTTGAAAGGAGGAAAATGCCACTGTCAAAGAAGTAGCCACAAGAACAACAAGATCAAGATCATATTTTGGTAGCAAATCAGACTTGGAAAATCTTGCTGAAGCTACAACCCACATGGAAGAAAGGTAAAAAGGTTTTCTGATAAAAAACATTTTTGCTTATCAAGTGAAATTTTGAGCAACAACTCAGATTTCAAAGTGTATAAGTCTGCATGATTTTTTTAGTGTTTTCTATACATTTTTTTTAAAATAAACAGAGTGCTACCATAAATTTCGGTAGCGTTACAGTTTTTGCACAGTTACAAGTTTTTACTGGAATTTTGTTTTCACTGATTTTTGACACCTCTCAGCAACATTTATGAGCTAGTTCAGGAAAGATAAGGACTCACAACCAAATGGATATAACAAGTGATGGTGATAAGTGGTTATGAGGTTGTTGGAGGTCATATTGAATGAAGATACATGGTTATTTAATAACCAAAGACACGAGGAGACAAATCAACAGAAAAAGGGGCAACATGTCATCATACTCAACAGTTCAACTCAGATTATCTTCTCTTCTTTCATCTACATCTATCTTTTCAATTAAATTTTGATGGGATATGGTTTTAATGTCCTATGACACCTATGTAATGTTAGGAGTAGTCTTTCCTAGTTTTTAGAAGAGATGGAGTTGGTGCCTCTCTTTCTATATATACCATTTGTAAATACCATTTCCAGGTTGGATGTTGGTCTACCTAAAGACCTAATATAATAATTAAAAGCCTTTTTTCACTTCATGATGGAGGATTTTGTGACTCAAGAATTGTATAATATATGGTGTGTTATCTCTCTTTGTTAATTTCTTCTAATTTATGAGTTGCAACAACTAGTAAGGTGTGAGTAAGAAATTGTTAAAGGATTTAATAGTAAATTATCTTCTTTCCAGCTTCCTCCAAATCGTATATGTGTTGTAGAACATGTTAGTGGATTTCATAAAGGATTTGTGAAATAATTTTTTCATGTAATATACTTAATGTTGTTTAATTTGAATAAACAGAGTTTGTGTAAAGAGACATCATTATAGTTGTGTGACTAATTTAGGATATGAATATTTCCTAGAGTAAATACCAGCTAACCCTCTCCTTTAATTTGTTACACTATGCTCCCTATGCTACCAATTTACCCATACAATTTATACTTTCCATAACTTGCCAAATGCATGAAAGTATTAAAGAATATAAAAATACATTTCAAACTCTTTGAGAAGACATCTCACCACTCAAAAACCCTTAAAATTTGAAATGAAATATGATGTGTAAGGCTTACTCCTTTTGCATTCAAAGAGTGAATCCTTGCTCTAACATCTCTGGCGTTTTTTCTAGAGAGGCGAATTGAAGTTTATCCCTGGGTGAATGACAAAGTTATAAGTCTGGTTCTGAGGTGTACAGTTCCAGTTTCCTTTTTAGATTTCTTTACATCTGGGGAATCCATTGTTGTAGTTCTGGCTCCTAGAAGGAATAGAACCAGGGCTAACCCATATTCCCCTCTGAGAATCCCAGTTCCTGACCTTGAAAAGCTAATCAGAAAAAAGAGTAAACGAAATTTTGTTGCCTCTGCTACTATTTTCTCAAAGGTTATTCCTAAAGAAGTCCTCTAGACTATATCCCCTAATTTTGCAGAAAATCCTGTACCTCCCTTGTTTTCCAACAAAAAAACAGTATCCTCATCACAAGTCAGTGCTTCATCATCTACTGTAAACATTCCACCAATTTTTGTTCCACAAATCCCAACAACTCACACCATTGCAGGTCCAAACCCACCCCCTAACCAAATGGATGCATTTTTTGCTGCAAGATATGCTCCTTTAGTTCTAACTCAGCCTATGAATGCATTACCTGTAAGAGATTTTCTCAAATACATATCTAAATTTAGTGGTTAGGGAGAGGTATTAGCTGAAGAACACCTTGCTGATTTTTATGCTTATGCTGACAATTTGAATATTGAGCATGAAGATGTCTGGATGAGATTTTTTGTTCAGAGGCTTGAAGGTGATGTTAGGAAACGGTTCAGATCTTTGATAGTTTGTAGCATAATTGGAAGTGAAACCCTAGTTGATACATTTTTAAGGAAATGGGGTGATAAGAAGTATTTTTTGTATTATATTATTAAAATTTTTCAATAAAAAGAAAAGAAGGAGAATCAGTTTCTGATTTTTCTAAGAGATTCAATAAGATGTATAACAAAATACCTACTAAAATCAAGCCTACTGAAGATTTAGCCAAAATAACTTATGTTGGTGCTTTTGATCCTGATTTTTGTTTATTATTGAGAGCAAGAAGATCTAAAACACTAACACAAATGCAAGACAATGCACTGGAGGTAGAACCTAATGTGTTATCAACTGATATGCTCTAAGGAGGGATTGGTAGAGAAAAAAAAAAATCAAATTTATGAAGTTTCAACTTTAGGAACTTCATACATAGATCCTAAGCTATATGAGTTGACCAAAATGGTCAAGTCATTGACTACTGAGATGTCCAAGCTCAAGATGGAAGCAAGACCAGCTACTACTAGAAATGTTTCTTTTGATCAACCTAATAGGAAGCAGTTTAGAAGACCTAATGTTCCTCAAATTTTGCAGTGAGAAAGAAGACACGCTGATGATAAAAAAGTAAAGCCCCTTTTGCGGAATGCTATATTTAAAGATGAAGAAGAAGTTGAAAGGTTGGAGAAAGGTGATTATATCAATTGTCTAAGTGATAAAGAAGGGTTGATCCATATTACACAAGTAGAGTTTGAATATTTCATGTCATATAATCAGAATAATGAAGTTGTTTATGATCATTCCATGGTTGAAGTTGATCATCAAATCATATACAATTTCAGATCACAGAATATTCATGATAATTTAAGGCCTGTTTCATAGCCCAAGAAGAATAAGGACGTAGATAAATTCCAGCAGAAAAGAAATTTGTTGAACCAAGCAGACCGGAAATTCCGGTAGCAGTAAATCCTCCTTCACTTGAGGTAAAAATTGCTCACAAACTGCCCCCTATTTTCAATTTTGAGAATGAGATACAAAAGATAAAGATTCTTGTTCCTCTTGTAGAGCTCATGAAGAATGATGATTTCAAAAATAATTTTATGAAAACTCTTCAACCTCCACCTACTGAAGTAGCTTCTGACTTTGTTAACCTTCAAGATGAAAAGCCCAATATTATTTTAGGTCCATTGGTAGAAGTGAGAGATGAATATACCTCTCATTTTTATATATATATGAATATTCATGATAATATCTTGCATAATTTCCTAATGGAGTCTGGAGCCTCACGTAATTTAATTCCAAAGGTAGTCATGGATTAAATAGGTCTTAAAGTAACTAGAGAATACCAAGATCTCTACTCCTTTGATTCCCAGAAAGTTCAATGCCTTGGTGTCATCAAAGACCTTGTAGTAATCCTTTTTCAGTTACCCATGAGAGGGATGGTGATGGATATTGTTGTAGCTGACATTCCTCCTAGATTTGGCATGTTACTTTATAGGTCATGGATTCAAAGGTTGGGAGGAACTTTGAAAATGGATTTCACTTATGCTACTATCCCTGTTTTTGGAGGAGAACAAAGAATGATTTATAGAGAAGCTCAGTTGGCATATATCATTAGTGACAACAAAGACCCCACTAATCATCCAATTTATGCTAGAACAAATGATTTTGGTTCAAGAATTTTACGTATGGATAATGTTGTCTTATCTACAGAAAATTTTCAGATTTTGAATCCTGTTGAAAAATAGATCAGTTATGAGGGTTCTAAGCTATGGAAAATGTATTTTGATGGCTCATGTTCCAAAGAAGGAGTTGGTGCAGGAATAGTTCTCATTTCACCTTTGAAAGAGAGCTCCACTTTTTCTTTCAAACTTGAATTTGAAGCAACTAACAATGTGGCTGAATATGAAGCTCTACTGATTGGTTTAAAAAAAAGAAAAAGACATGAATATTTTAGAAATTTTTATTTTTGGAGATGTTGAACTTATTGTTTAGCAAATCAGAAATGTTTATCAAACTAAGCATCCCAAACTGAGAGATTACCAGAATGAAATATGCAGTATTGTAGAAGACTCATTCCCAGTTTTTAACATTTATTTAGTTCGAAGAGAAAGTAATATTTTGGTTGATTTTCTTTCTAGTTCAACAAGATCATTCTAGATTCCAATACCTATAAAGCTAAAATATGAAGTGGGAGTTAGGTTCAGACCTAAAATTCATGATAATGTTAAGCATTGGAAAGTTTTTGAAGATGATCAGGAGATTAGAAGATTTATTGAAGCTCCTAAAGAGTTTGATGTCCTAAACATTGATCAAGATGAAGATATCATGAAGGATGATGTTGATTTGCAAGACACCAAAAACCTTCAAAAACATATTGTTGATCAGCTTATCATTCAGCTGCCTACAAATCACATTCCCAAGGGGTTAATCCCACTTGATAAGCTCTTTGATAACAATGGTATTTCACTCAAATGACAATTCACTGAAACATAAACAGAATTGGAATATTTCAATTTGGTCATAGA